>BPLR01018021.1:0-137500 GCA_021605095.1 Caerostris extrusa | reverse complement strand
TCGTATGAAGATGATATAATATATTATTGGACTCAATATTTAAATTTAATTCGAGGTTTCAACTCTTTTCGAACTATTTTTTAAAGTGTACAAATATTTTTTGGATCCACTGTATATAATACTGCACATTTATTTATGAAATACTATTAACATCAATTTACCTTTATGTTAATAGCATTTCATAAATAAATGTAAATTTATAAAATTAACAAAATGTATTTAATATTATCTGAAATATTTTTATCTTTAGGTTTTCATGATCAAACTAAGAAGAAAAGCACAATAACTATTGTGCAAATTTATAAAATTATTTTAAAATATCAAATATTTATGCAAAATTTTATTTGTAAAAAAAAAAAAAAAAAAAAAAAAAAAAAAACTCTTTTTTAAGAAACAAAGCAGTAAAAAATTGTCCAACAAAATAAAACGCTGCAATTCATGTAGTACACGTAAGATGGAAAATAAAATTGCCCCCCTCAAATTTACTCAGGCGACATTATCAACAAAAAAAAAAACTTTTTTTTTTTCTTTTTACTATATATAAAAAAATTAAACAGATTTAAAATAATGTGCTTAAGTTTGTAAACAAAATAATTTCTTTCATTGTTAAAACAAAGAATAAAATATTCTTTAAATAAAAAAAAATAAATTTAAACAAAAAAAATTATTCAGACCAGGTCAATCGGGGGTGGGGAGATGGAACGGGACACCCTAGACCTTAGAGGCTTTTATCTCCAAATACTGAAGTGAAAAGATGAAGCAAATATTAAAAAGGTAACTAGAAGATAGAGAAAAAAGGGGAAAGGTGGGAAGCAGCTTCATGTCCAAACAAAAACACACAAAAATGGAAGAAAGAAATATAAAATCGGTTAATATATATATATTTTGTCTTAAAATTCCTTTTGCAATGTAGTTTTTATGAATGTTTCTTTGTATGAATAATGAATATAATTATTAATATATCATCGAATGACACCATTCGATGCTATAAATAATACTGATATCATCAAATTTTCCCACTTAATACAATTAAATAAACCACATTTGATACTTGGCATCCATCAAAACAGATACAAAGCAAATGAATGAGAAGCAATATTAATAAATAAAATTATTTCTTTTTTCCTTTAAAAAAAAGTGACCCTAAGGTCAAATTATGCTGCAATTATATTATTCAATCATCGTCTTGACGGTTTTTCGTGTTCAGGTGATAGCTGAATGATTTTTGATATATGATTTTTCAACCGATAAAGTATAACACATAATTAGAAATTCAAAACAGTCGGACATTTTGTAGCTGAAGTGGTTTGAGTTAGCTTTGATAACCAAGGAACAAACATTGGAAATTGATATGCTAACATGTAATCAAACTATACGGCTTTCAGGCGATACCAGAATTTATTATAATTATGGAATGTCAAATGAATCTTCTGTAGAATTATAAAAACGTAACAGAGGAAGAAATAAGGAAATCAATTTTTCTTTTGTATTTTTTCTATTAGATTTTGTGTTAGATTAGAGATGCTAAGGCCGTGACCCTGTGCATGGCATTTTAATTTTTAAATGTCATATGAAAGGCAATAAATAGAAAAAGCTAGATTTTGATGAATGATAAAAAGCTTGAAATACAATCTGGTTCTAGTTGAATAAAAAAGTAAACATAAATATTAAAATAATATTGTATTGAACGTTGTTTATTTAAAATGCTTCAATATATTGCTCCTCAGCCTTATTCCATATTTAATTCAAAAATTCTGCTAATGTATCGTCAATACAGTTCATTAGTTATATTAATGTTATGATAAAAGTTCATGTATACGTTATTTTTTTCATAAAGTTCATGTGTTAGATTGTCTTTTTCACAAAGTTCGTGTGTTAGATTGTCTTTTCACAAAGTTCATGTGTTAGATTGTCTTTTCACAAAGTTCATGTGTTAGATTGTCTTTTCTGACAAAGTTCGTAGATTGTCTCTTCGTGTGTTAGATTGTCTTTTCATAAAGTTCGTGTGTTAGATTGTCTTTACACAAAGTTCGTGTGTTAGATTGTCTTTTCATAAAGTTCGTGTGTTAGATTGTTTTCACAAAGTTCGTGTGTTATATTGTTTTTCACAAAGTTCGTGTTAGATTGTCTTTTCACAAAAGTTCGTGTGTTAGATTGTCTTTTCACAAGTTCGTGTGTTTCGTGTTGTTCGTTAAGTCTTTTCACAAAGTTCGTGTGTTATATTGTCTTTCACAAAGTTCGTGTGTTATATTGTCTTTTCACAAAGTTCGTGTGTTATATTGTTGTTTTACAAAGTTCGTGTGTTATATTATTTTTTCACAAAATTCATGTATATCATTTTTTTTTATAAAGTTCTTGTGTTATATTGTCTTTTCATAAAGTTCATGTGTTACATTGTTTTTTTCACAAAAGTCCATGTGTTATATTTTTTCATACGAACTTTACGAAAAAATATTATATTGTCTTTTCATCTACTCTTATTTGAATTATTATGTATTTATCACATCGTAATGCTGTCACATGATAAATTTGAGCTAGAGAGACTTTCTCTTGAAAGTGCTTTCAATTCAACAAAAAAACTCATTTTGTGGCATTACAATATGTATTGAGCCTTTTTATTTAACTACATAGACCTTTTATTAATAATATCGAATATAAAATAAAATAGTTCTATGTTGCGTATGAACTTGAGACTTTAAGTTTTCTTCGCAGAGAAAATGTTCTGTGTAGTGTTTCTTTGTGAAAAAAATTAATAGAAGAAGTGCCGTAAATATCTGCAAGATAATCCTTTAATATTAAATTATAGGCTTCATGCTCCAATTCTTGGTGGTCTACGTTTAACATTTTACATGGGTAATAAATAACGTGGAGATGTAATTATCTGCTCTAAAACGATAGTATAATCTCAGCTACATCTGATTGTCGATGCGCATTATACCTGAAGACATAAGTAGTTGAAACTGTCAATTTACTATAGTGATTTAATGATTTAGACAAAGCTGTTAACATTTCGTTGCTGAACCCTTACAACACAGTTTTAGCCTCCCTTATCAAACATAACAGCGCGCGATTCACATAATAGGATGATTATCTAGGGCGTAAATCTTACATGCGGAGACATGTAGTTATGCAATGTGCCGACGTTCGATTAATTTTAATAACAAATTTTTTTTGCAAATGCAAAGTATCTGTTGAAAGTAAAAAACAAAACAAAAAAACAAAAAAAATATGAGCGAAAAAGTTTAATTATTCTCTTTAAGAAATTATATCATTATTAATTATTTATACCATTATTAATTTTTTTTATATCTGTATTAATATCATTATATATTTTTTTTTATTATTAATCAATGTGTACAGAAAATGTTTTAAAAGAAACGAAAATAATTTTGCGATCTTATTTATGAAAACTTTTATTATGAATTTTTTTTTAAAAATAAATGCAGTAAAAAGTTTGTTAATATAAATCTGTTGTTGTTTCTTATCCCGCTTGGTAAACAGTAACATCTAGATCAAGTCCAAAAACCCGTTCGGTCTCGTAGAAGGAGGGGGGCAGCTTCTGTTGTGATGGAACACCCGTGCGTTGAATCCATGTAGCTGAAGAAGGAGGCCAGTGCCTTCTGGGATGACTTTTAGGGAATCGTATGGGAGAAAACACGGAAAACTTCCACTAAGTAGTCCGACTCACGATGCAAAGATGCTGAGCATCAAAAACACCATCGAAGTTTCTCGTTTTTTTTGAAACAGTGTCTACAACAAAACCGCCAGCTTGACTAAACTTCCGCAATAATGCTCACAAGCTGAGTGCCTTGCCACTGAGCCACGAGTTGGGCATTAACATAAATATAAAATCAAATGTTATATATCTAATATAAATGTATATTTTAAGAAGTAAAAGAATCATTTGCTAATATGGTAGTAATTATTTCTGTTGAAGATAGATCAAATAAAAAAAATTAAAAGCGTACAATATAAAAAAATAAAAAATGTACAATATCAAAAAACAAATAAAAATTTACAGTATAAAAAAAGCTAATCGTAGAAACCAAGTAATCAGCAAAACTAGGAGCCAAAATAACTTTAATAAGGAAAGATAATTTCAGGACATTAGTAATGAGTATATATATGTGAAAGTTACTTTATTGATTTTCTTATATTTAAAATCCACTTATGAAATTATAATAAAAATTTTGATTTATCAAAAGGGGCGGAAAAGAATTAAAATAAAATAATTTCAGATTCTTTAATTCTGTAGGCGTAAGTTTTTAGATGCATACGTGTGTAAGATCTGACAATAATACGTTTGCAGAAGAATATTGGTAAAGATCTCATAGTAATTTTAGTTCTTTTTGTTATTCCAAAACTTCTTTTTACTCTAACGGAAATAGCCAGATTGGCAAATTTACGCATAATTACTTTTAAAAGAAGTCCGCTTAAAAAATCAATACATACTGGAAATGACATCATGCATATTTTTGTTATCAACTCAAAATGACATGGCTGCGAGCATATTCATTAATTTAGTATGGTGAATGTCACAGAGAGCAATTATGATATAAGTTTTCATCTGATAAATTATGTCCAATACATTATCCTAGCGTTTTCCTTTTAGTAATCATCTAATCTTCCAAAAACTAATAAGTATTTACATATTGTGGATATGCTTCCAAAGTTATCTTATCTTGTAAGAAATATTAATAAATCAAAGCTATTTAATTAATTAACAAAATTGTAGCATATATCATTGCTTTCTACAAAATGGCAGTCATTGTTGCGAATAATTTTTTTTACCAAGATAAAGTGATGCTGTAATGAAATTTGACATCAATATTACTTATTTAGTAGAGGTCGGTTAATCTTTGTTTTTAATTCTTGTGTTTAATTTTCTTAATTGTGTTGAAAAAAATCATTTTTTTTTTATTGTATCATTAATATATGCCACATATAGTCAGTCCATAGACCAAGGAAGATGTGAACTTATGAGGAAGACATTTTTGGATAAATTGCTCAGTATTTGAATGTCGGATGGCAAAAACATCTTAAGTCTAAAAAATATCTAAGTCTTAATAACCATCTGAAATAACTTATTTAAAGTTTCTTCAATCCTAAAAATAGCAACTACAACGAATACTACTTGTCGATTACATGCTTCACTCAACATGTTAACTGCACACATCATTCCTAAGCCACATCATTGGGGCGCAAATTATGTTTACATTATATACAAAATGGAAATATTGTTTGACTGTTCTTGTATTTCTATATCATCAAATAATTTTCTATTGTTATCAGGTAATAAATCAAGTCAAATTATAAGTCTGTCGACATTGGCTCAATGGCAACGTGCGCCACTAGTGAGCAATGGGGCGGAGGTTCAATCCGTCTGGTGGCTTTGGTGTAGACACTGTTTCAAAAAGTGAAGACACTCGATAACGTTTGTGATGTTCCCCATCTTTCCTCGTTAGTCAGATTACCTGGTGGGAGTTTTCCAGGTTTTCTCCCATACGATACCCATGGAACCAAATCAGGCTTTCTACCTAAGGGTGCTCCATCACAACAGAAGTAGCCCTCATCTTTCCCTCTTTCCATGTGACCACAAGGGTTCTTGGACTTGTCGTTCAGACTACCTAATTCACTCGACTACCTAGTGGAGTTTTCCGTGTTTCCTCCCGTACGATACGAAAATGTGGGGTAGTACCCCTAAATATCCTCCCGGCGCTGCCCTCCTTTTTCAGCGACACGGAGCCAAATCAGACTTCTATCTACGGGAGCTCCATAGCAAGCTACCCCCTCCCCCATCCTCAATGAGACCACACGGGATCATAGACTTGGTCTAGATGTTGCTATTTACCAAGTGGGATAAAAATAATAAATCACAAGTTTTGAACTTTGTAAATTACAGGGTTGATAAAAAGAATTAAATATGTAATATATTAGAAAATATTTAGACTTTTTTATCTTATTTTTTTTTTCCTTATATATATTATTATTTCATCCAATATTTTTAAATGTTGAGGTCTGACACGTTATATATCTGTTTTATGTATTTCTACTCAAATGATTCTACTCAATGGTGATTAATTAATAAATTATTATTAATTAATGTTTTCCAAAAGTTTTATGGTTTTCATCCAAATATTTACTTAAAATGTTCATTGAAATGAAAATTCAACACAGAAAACCTGTTACAAAAAAAAAAAACGACATAAAGCTAAAACGTTTGGAGGTGCTATAATGTGATGTAATTTTACACATTCATCAATTTGAAGATATATTTTTCACTCATGATTTATGACCTGTCATGAGGATTTGGATTTGTTAACATAGAGCAATATATTGAACGTCCGCGAAGTTGTTGATTAAGTCAATATTCTAAAAGTAATGAATTTATATGAAATCTCATTAATAACATCCAACCCTAATATTTTTTTTTTTTATGTTTACAACGCATGAAAAGTGTTGATAAATATTTAATTTGTTTTAATGCAAAACAATCAATATAAAAAAGTAATTAATGCAAGTAAGTACGAATAGGTTTAATTGCAGATTCTTTTTTCACGGGAAACATGATTTAGTAAGAGGTTCCACCAAAAAAATGCTTATTTCGAAAGGCTGTTTAATAAGCAATGTCTTGCGATTTCAGTCTTCAAGTAATTCAAAGAACTTTCTAATGAATTGATGATAATCTAAAGGCTTCTTGCTTAATGGATGCATTTAGAAATATTACAGCTCTAATAAATTATATCACGGTAAATATTTACAATTATATCAAGCAGAAACGTCATTAGTACTTAGTTATATATATATAATTTAATGCCTATTTTTATTTATTCTTATTTTTTTTATTTGTTGTTTTTGACAGAAAAAGATACCAAACTAATTACTGTGTCCAAAGAGTAAGTCCAATTATTTTTCTTTCAAAAACTCTTTATTTATTCTTCCAAATTTCCAAATTAATCCCCTCCTGACACAATGCACTTATGCCAACTTTTTTACAATCCTCAATGCATGTTACAAAGTCATCGGCAGGGATGCCCTTCAAAGCCCGCTGCGATTCACGTTGAATCTCTTCAATCGACTCAAAACGGTGTCTCCGGAGTGGTCTTTTTTGAGTTTAGGGAATAGTCAGAAGTCGCACGATATGAATACCGTGGTTGTGGAACGATATGGGTTTCATTTTTGGTGAAAAAGTCATGAAGAATCAATGCAGTGTGAGATGGTGCATTCAGTGTTTTTGGTACCAATCGAAATTTGACGCGTTTGAGGCCCAAAATGGAATTGACCGATCCTTTGAAATTCTAACATCATCAGCAAGGTCTCCTGATTGTAAATCACGGTTTGCAAGCTCTAAACCTTAAATTTTTTGGACGTTAGCTTCCTCGGTTGAGGTTGATGGTCGACCAGAGGGCTCTTCGTTTTCAACGCGTTCTCTGCCTTCTTTGAACTGTGTATACCACTTGTAAACATTTCTTTCCGATATAGGAGTGCTCACCGAATGCCTTCTGCAACAATCTACGCGTTTCCGCAAACAAAATTGAATGCAAGTTTTTTGCTCAATTATTTCAAAAATTTCAAAATCGCAGGAATCAGTTTTAGCGTCTCATAAAGCCAAACGTAACTCAAACACTAATGAATATTTTTTGACGTCAAATTTCACACAGATGTCAAGTGAAATCTGTGACAGCAACCTAAAAAAAGAAAGAAAAATTGAAATTCCATAAGCCGCGGAATTTTAAATTGAAATTTGATCTTACATTTTGGACACAGTGGTATAGCGATCTTTCATTAATTATTTATTTCCCAGCTTTCATGATAAAAACTGTCTCATTGCACCTTTATGACAATACATATAAAAACGATTTGTATTCTAATATGGAGAGTCTTTGAAAGACGATTATTTGTCCAAAAGCATATAAAGCATGCATATATGTATTAGATAAAAATGACCATCACTTTCTGAATAATATTCTTCGTGCATACGTAATACGGTCTTGAACTTAATAACTCTGAATTCTCCACACAATTGTTTGGCAAAGCCAATTTGGCGTGGAGTTATCCGTGTATAAATGAGAGAAAAGAAAA
The DNA here is from genome assembly GCA_021605095.1 of Caerostris extrusa. Taxonomy (NCBI): domain Eukaryota; kingdom Metazoa; phylum Arthropoda; class Arachnida; order Araneae; family Araneidae; genus Caerostris; species Caerostris extrusa. The sequence continues at coordinate 129,418 of BPLR01018021.1, read as the reverse complement.
CCAAACACATGTTGTGTCTTTCTGCTTTGTTTTTTGAATTAGTAACCTTAGGTTCTCATTAGCAATATTTCAGGATTTATCTGGCGTTAGAAATAGTTTTCATTATTTGAAATCCTTCCTTTTGTAAACGTTTTCTCAGTAATGGTAAACATTAGCATAATAAGAATCAGTAGAAATTACACACTAAAAGAACAATGAGACAACAATAGGACTAGGATAACAATAAGTATTTCCCTTTTCAAGTTCTTTCCAGTTTGGATAGGTTACTTAAGTTTCTTCAATTTTTCTCAAGCATTTACATATACAGTATATTTTAGAAGAAAAAATTTCTATTTCTTAACAGAAACGTTGTATACAAAAATATTGTTCTGAAGCAAACATTAATTATCATTATTTTAAAATGTTTTAACACATCCAAATTAAATATGCTATTGAAGCATTTTATTTTTATTTTCGAAGATAGTTAAAAGATAAAATATGAGACAAAGCACTTCATAAAAACAAAATCTTGAAGATTCTGAATTATTGGAGATTTGGTGATTATTGGAGAATATTTAAAAGATGATTATTTATCCTCAAATCCATGCAAAGCAGGCATATATATATATTAGATAAAAATGACAAGCGCTTTTTGAATTATTTTCTTTCTTCAAATGGAAGCGAAATAATAATTTTATACATTAAGGAAATTTTTTTTTTTCGGTAACATTTTTTTTAAAGCTTTGAAATCTGACATCTGGCACATTACTTTGTATTTATTCACTATTCAGTATTAACGAATAGTGAATAAATGCTAAGAAAAGTGTAGGTCCGTGTCTAAGTGTAGGTCCGATCTAATATGATTGCAGAGAGTTGTGGGGATAGTGTTACTCGCGTCCGAAGCAGATCTTCACCCTACACATGCCCCTGGGTAGTACTAAATGAGTAACAGCAGTGCAACCCTTGATAATGGCATATAAAAGATAGCTGTCTCTGTATTGCCAGCTGCATTAGAAAAAAAATGTATTGGGGGTACATATAGTAATATTAACGATTAACTGGGAAACGCTTATGAAAATTTTAATGTATGTGTATGTATCCAAAAATCCAGGCACGAATGTTTGATTCTTTTTAACTTCTAATCAATTTTTGAAAGCCGATTAAAATTGATTAAAATTCGTTGAAAAATAGGACATCTAAAGAAAAAAAAAAAAAGGAAACATTAGGACTAAGCAAATACGCATATTAGTATTTTATTAAATCTATTTTTTCGACAAAAATAATTTTATTATGGTAATTAATTAAATGGAATGAACTAATAGTCGTTACCAATTGCAGTAACTCTGCCGCACGATAAAACTAAATATTATAAATATGGTTATTTATAATTACACATTCGTTTTCGTTATATATATATGGTTATTTCTTATATGGTTATCCTCATATGGTTATTTATAATTTCACATCAGGAAGAAAGTTTAGTAAAATTTAATAAATTTAGTAAGTTTAGTAAGTTTTTATCACCAAGTGCAATTTAAGAAAATCAAATATTTTTAAAAATGGGATTACATATACATCTGCACTTTAAACTGAAAATGCATTGCCACGCGAAAAACATGACTGGCATTAATCTTAAGTTTATCAGCTTTATAAGAAAGTCAGTAAAAGTTAGGGCTATATATGCTTGTGCTCTTGATTCAGTGTTGTTTCTTGATTGAAAAGATTGTTTATTTAAGTGATGATCTCAAAATTTTGGCTGTCATATTTATTAAATTTTGCTAAGACAGGTAACACAAAACACAATTATATAATTGTGTTGTGTTTTGTGTTAATACATACAAAACCATCTTAAAAGTAATTCGTTGAAGCCAGCTCGTTCTTTGTACGCTCAGTATTGCCTGAAACTCTTCATTCGACTCCTGTGCACTTTTTTTTCCCTCTCCCATTCTCGGTTCCAAAGTCTAACGGGCGAAAAAAAAACGTGCAAAGTCCAAAGTAATGCGTCAACCCGTCCTTGAAAGAAAGATCTATTAACCTTGTACTTTTCCCTGTCGGCTTCATAATTTGTTAATAAGGATCCACCATGCATTACCAAAAGTCCAAAAACAATGTTTTCTCTAATAAAGGCAGGAACGTTATATCATTTAGATTTACAGGACGAAAAGAGTTTTAAAACTCAAACTTCCTTCAAATGAAAATTCTGATATATTGTTTATATATTTCATTGTTTGCAAAATCCATGCACTTTTATTTGATGTCACTCCCCATTGTTAAGGCAAAGATGTAGCTGATTTAGCATTACCAAGGTGCATGCACTACGGTATACAACACTTCTCATAGATGGCATCAGAAACAATGCAAGCACAATAGAATGCTTCATTGGTTTAATGCAATTGCTATATCTTTGATTTAAAACATTCAAAATTATTTTTTGATTCAACAGTAAAGTCATTTATCACAAACATCACTTTCGAATAGAAATTATAAAAGAGTCATACAACAAAAAAAAAAAAAAACTTATGAATTAAGCATTTTTTTCTGGGATCAAGAAAATATTTAACTTATCAATACGAAGTTTAAAATTTCATTGAATATGCTAAATTAAGAATAAATTGCATTCATAATTATGAGGAAAAAAATAACAACCTTAAACTTTTAACCTTAAACAACCTTAAACCTTTAAGTTCAAAAACAATGTTTTCTCTAATAAAGTCAAGAATTAAGAAAATTATATTATTTAGACTAATAGGACGAAAAGAGGTCTAAACACATAGTACCTTCTACTGAAAATTTCTAATATATTGTTTATTAAATAACTCTATTGTTATATAAAGCAATGTTGTTTGCGAAATGCATGCACTTTTATTTGATATCACAGGCATGAAGGCATCGTTAAGAAGTTTCAAACAAGGTTACCAAGGTTCTTGCTCTACGGTATGCAACAATATCATAGTCAACACAATAGCATGCCCCATTAGTTTAATGCAATTGCAAAATCGCTTATTTAAAATATTCAAAATTTATTTTTTGATTCAACAGTCAAGTCGCTTATCACGAACATCACTTTTGAATGCAAATCATAAAAAAATCATACAAAAAAACTCTTATAAATTAAGCATTTTTTTTCTGGGATCAAGAAGATGTTTTACGTATCAATACGAAGTTTAAAAATTCATGGAGTATGCTAAATTAAAATAAATTGCATTCATAATTATGACGGTAAAAAAAATAGCATAAGCATGAATGAAAAATTGGAAGCCTAAAATCAAATTATCTGATGATTAATTGCATAAAATATCAATTCATCCTTTCATTTATGCGATTAAAGATTGAACATAATGAAATAAAAAGAATCTTAGCTCTTAGTCAAATAAACAAGCTCTTCTTCAAACGCTAAGCACAACTTCATTTCCTTCGCAAAAGACATGGAAAGGGAGTATGAAGAGAGTTGAGAGAAAAAAAAGTTGGCAGACCCCCTGCCACGTTGACCAGTGGCAGTGGGCGTTGAAAAGGTCACTTAATTTGTGCGCCTGACGCGATGTTAATGTTACTCCCGCTGAGCATGACTGATCGTATCCATGCGGTGCCGGATTTAAGATCGACTGACAGCCTGCCTCTTTCAGAAAAAAAGCCACCAATTATAACGGTTCCTCTTCTGGAGAGTAACCAGGGCACGTATAAGGAAAAGCGAATTCCTATCATTCATCTGCGAAGGAATGTGGCTCGCGTGTGTCTTTGGGGTAATTTGATTTGGATTTCTTTTTTATTCCTTTGAAATGTTTTAGATCTTATTTTGATGAGGAATCAAAAATTTTAAATGGCATATGAAATGGTAGGATTAAAATTTATATATCTTAAAAGAAAAAAAAAATTCAAAAAATATTTGTTTGAGTAAAATAAATAAAATTTTTCCTTTGAAAATATTTTTAGAGTGAATAATTTTCTGTTAAAATTTTGTTTGGTCTGTCGCTCTATGAGCACACTTTGAAATCAAAAATTCCGATTTAAATCTAGAATTCGAATATTGAAATGGTAGGATAGCCAATTGGCCATCAGGTCTTTTGAATGTTTTATATATATATAAAATTTATGTTTTCACTAAAAATTGAGTATTATGAGAACTTGTGTAAAGTTTGTGATCTTTTGATAATATATAAACACTAAAAATCAATAATAAACTCGAAAACGAAAATAAATTGGATTTTAAACAAAGTTTTTTTTGTAAGAGTCATTATTTATAGTAAAACAGTTGTTTTTATAATTTATTATTTCGTGCTAAAGCTTTGAAGTTAATTCCTTGAATCTAGTGATTTTGGTAAATTTTCTGAAGCAATAGTTTTATAAATTCGTCATCCAGGTGATAACCAATTATTAAAACTACTACTTCTTAAGGCTTTTCGTAAGATAAAGTAATTTTGTTATTAGATCCTTAATGATATCATAAAAAAAATCTATATTTCAAGGATGAATCGTATTCAGACGTTTCAGTTGTTTCTAATAGGTGGTTCTTAACCCCGAAAGAATCACGTAGTTGAAATTTTGTTAATGTTGCTGTGTCCTTCATTTTTTCCTTGGTGAAATTTTCTTTCCTAAATAATGCGGAATAATTCTTTCCTAAATAATGTTGGATATTATACTATTAAAATAAATAGGATTATTGCATTTAGTTTTTAATTAATTATGATGATGATGTTGAAGATTATTGGAGCTCACTGACCTCATCAGGGGCCTCATCGCCTGTGGTGAGAAACATAAAAGTATGAAAACATTGGCAATGCCCAGAGAATAAAGGAAATCGTGAGAATTGAAAAAGTCCAACACTTTAAAATTGAATGTAGGTAGGTTAGAGCAGAATATTCCTAGATATTTTAAAATTAGAGTGCTGTTCATATTGTTCGATCTCTTGAATGGTCAGATGTTGATGATTGTCAATATCATTGAAGAATATTTCTGCAAGTTTTTCCTGTACTTTTTGAGAGGTATCAGGAGATATCTTTTGAATATAAGCGTTTCTCATGAACCAGTTGGCATTCGTTTTTGTCTAATAGCCATATTTTGTTGAGTTTCCAAGATTTAAGTATTATAATTAGCAGCATAAGCCCATACCGGGCAAGCATAGGTGAGAAGAGGACGAAGCACAGAGGTGAATTAATTACAGATGCAGGAAGTTGTGAAATGGCCAGGGGAAATTAAAAATGCCTCACACATGGGAAAAAGCCAGAGTGTAAAAGTAATTGCAGTAGACAGCTCTGAAGCAGCTTAATTGCGATTATGCCACATCACATTAAAACGAAAATGTTTTGCGACTATTTATTTCCATTATTCTTTCTGATTACATTTTTTTTTTTTTTTTTTCTTTGATACAGTTTTTCCATTTTAAGTTACTATCATATTCAGACGTATCAGTGGTTGTTAATCGGTGGTTTTTAACCACGAAAGAATCACGTAGTTGACACCTTTTTTAGTCTAGTCCTCTTTTTCAGTTCCTACTATTAGTTTACACTCTCCCTATATATATCTTGTTCAAATTTTTAATCGTTAATAAAATACTTTTTATTTATCCACTCAAGTTAAAATACATTTTTTTTTGAACTTGTAGTGGATGATACTGGATGTTAATACAGTTTTTCAAATATTAATTCAGTAATTAAAAATTAATTAATTTTAGTTTTAAGTTGCATGTATCTAATAATAGATGGCGCCAGATGTAAGAGGAAAATTTCAACTTTATTTGTAAAGGACTTTTCTGCAATATAGTGAAAAAAAGTAGGAACTGACTTTAAAAACATTTTTTTATATTACTTGTTTTTTTTTCTGTGTGAAATCTTCTTTCCTAAACAATGCGCTGGATATTATACTATTATAATTAATAGGCCTACTTAAACTACAGATAATAATTAATTAATTATAGATATATGATGTTTTTAATTATTTAATTACATAATTGAAAATATTGAACATTTTCCTATGTAGAAAAAAATTTAAATAATTAGTATTGTATAATACATAAGGCTTGGTGGGAAATATATAATATTTTACTAAAGCATAAAAAATGGTTCCAGTGTTTTTATTACATTTAATCAAGTATAAAAGAATACACAGACCAGAAAGTTTTATCTCCTTCTAAATAAATAACGAAATTGTCCTTGACATAAAATAGGGTTTGATGAATGCCTGGCCATTTATCTAAACAGTTAAGGCGGAACAAAAAATCATAGTTTTCATCAAAATAGGATAATTAAAACATGAATAATGCGACAAACATGTTGCTCTGAACATCAAATCGATTTACTTCTTCAATGCGAGGCACGGAAAGATTTGACGCAAACATTTTAACATTGATCCTACATTGTTATTAAACTTGTGTGTGGCCAAATGTTGTTAACGTTAAAATTATTGCTCAGATTTACTGAAGTTGACAGCATTTGGAAATTTTGTCACGCCGTTTATGAAAAATATTTCAAAAAATATTTAAATTATTAAAACCAGTAGCAAAATAATGAGGAAAAATTGGACAATTTATTGGTCTTATGAATTAATGAAACATATGTATGCAGCCAATGTGTTCCTTTACGATTTTAGGTCTTAATGATATATATATTTCTATGTCAATTCAAGTCAGAATTTTGTCCTAATCGTTCTTTCCTTCTTTAATGGAGCCTTCATTTAATTAATCTTGTATGTTATTTGCACTTATAATGTCTGCCGTTTTCAATAATATATCTAATAAGTATTCTTTTATGGTTCATAAAATGGGTGCATGCAAATTTTCGTAATAAATCTTCATTATTAAAAAAATATTTTATTTCATAATTGTAAAAAAAAAACCATGTAATTATTATGTAAGATTCATAAATTTATTTGACTTTTCCCTAATAATCCTTCATTAGTATAAAATATTGCGCAATCATTTATAAGTATTATTTTTCCAATTTGGAAACATAATTAAATATGAGGAAGGTTATACTTCTTATATTGTAACTAAGGCTCAATAATATAATTTAAAATATATTTCATATCAAATAATTGTTAATATTTATAACATTCAGTTAAAAATGGCGATTTATTATCTTAATTTCAGTAATCTAATACGACAATAATTGGTGTAATCATGGTGTTAAATACATCTTAGATATAAAAACATTAAACATTGTATTATATTGGTAATTTATGTGTTTTAAAAAGTTTTTAATTAAAAGTTTTAAACATTATAAATATACAATAAATTAATGCAAAACTACTGAAAATAAAGAAATTTATCGTATGCATATAAAATGATATTTATTCAATTCCTTCTATTAGCTCACACTCTCCCTATATATATATTGTTCAAATTTTCAATCGTTAATAAAAATACTCTTTATTCATCCACTCAAGTTCAAATGCATTTTTTAAACTTGTAATGGATAACACTTGATGTGAATGCAATTTTTTTAAATATTAATTCATTCCTTAAATTAAATTAATTAATTTTAGGTTTTTTTTTTTTTTAGATTTAAGTTGCATATATCTACCAATAGATGGCGCCAGATAAACTTAAAAAAATGAAGGAAAACTATTTATAAATAACTTTCTATGAAAAAAAAGTAGGAATTGATTTTTAAAAAAAATTACATTACTTGTTTTATAGATTCTTCACGTAGAATATTTGCAGCGAAATTTTGAGGTAGTCAAAATTTAAATATAAATACTCAACATCATTATCGGTACAATTACAATGAAAAGCAATTTGGGCAAACAGATGCAGGCCTGAATCAATCCTATGCTATATAATGTCTTTATTGTGAGACATTCTGTATTTCATAGAGTGAGAACTGAATTTCAAAGAACTGAATCAGCTTCTGGAAGGTATAGCCGAGAACGACTTAGAACCTGTGTCTCAGATAGCCGCCATTATGGATTTAAGTTCAAAGAGGCACCGAGTCGCTATATCAACCACCTCAAATTTTCTCTTGTAGCAGCAAGTGGAAAGCTGCCATCCAAATAAACTGAGTGCAGAATGTAAGAAGATTGTACGAAAGATTATCAGTATTACGCATACATCTTTTACCACGCCAATTTGGTATCCCAGGCTTCGATTCGAATCCTGGCGGTGGCAGGGATGTTTGTAAGTGCTTCGGAATTCACGTTAAACTGTAAGTCCCGGTCTGTTTAGCCTTAAGTGTACACTAGATGACAGTAGAGCGACAAACCAAACCAAACTTTCCAATCACACCAAAGTAATAAAAAGTTTAACCAATACATGCCCATTGGAGTGCAAAGCAACACAGGTGTTTATTTTTAATATATAAGTCCAAATTTTGTTTGCGAAATGCCTGAATATTAATCTGGTGGTAGTAGAAACTTCTGTTATCATAATCATACACATACTGTATGATAGATTTAGTGGGTTTAGTGTTTATGTGTAGGCAGGAATTTTTTTTGGTTGGCCACGTCGCCCAAAGATGCACCGTTACTGCTCAGTTAATAATTACATGGTTTTTGTTTACAATTATGAAATAAAATATTTTTTTAATAATGAAGATTTATTACGAAAATTTGCATGCACCCATTTTATGACTATAAAATAATACTTATTAGATATATTATTGAAAACGGCAGACATTATAAGTGCAAATAATATACAAGATTAATTAAATGAAGGCTCCATTAAAAGAAGGAAAGAACGATTAGGACAAAATCGTTCTCATAGACTCGAATTGACACAGAAATATATATATCATTAAGACCTAAAATCGTAAAGGAACACATTGGCTGCATAAATATGTTTCATTAATTCATAAGACCAATAAATTGTCCAATTTTTCCTCATTATTTTGCTACTGGTTTTAATAATTTCCATTCATTGACTCTGGTGAATGAATTCTGAATTCTCTAAATTCTGAATTCAAAATGAATTCTGAATTCTCTGACTCTGGTGAATGAATTCTCTAAAGTCAATGAATTCTGGTTCCGTTCATTGACTTTATGTAGTCATAGTAGGAACTCCTTCATTATAGAAAGCGATAATTCCAGATCGCTTGGCTAACGGATTACTTTTTGTTAGGAAACTGTTATGCATATGAGTAGGTGGACAAGTTGTCTGGATTGAGCTCGTTTGATATATATACTTAACCAGCTTTCTACAACCATTTAGCAATGTGGTTTACTGCAAAGTGAACTAATAAACATTATTATTTTGAGCATGGCACATCACTGTAGTACCCGTATAGGGTGCTAGAGGTGATCCCATTGCATACTGATGTAAATCACACATTAAATTCAGATGCTCAAAATATAAACCAATTGTTTTTCTTTTTTGTGCATGATTTGAGAAGATGTTTGATTAATTTTTGTGCCGAATTTCGTTAAATTCCAATGGACAGAAATTACACAATCCCAATTGTTCTGAGTTTTTCTTTAATATTTTGAAACAAGTGCACATTAATAATTTAAATTTTATTTTTTTTTTTTTTAATTATCCGATTTAATCATATAGTATCATACCATTAGAAATATTTCTGTACGTATTGTAATGCTTCCCTTCAAAAGAAATAATAAATATAGTAGTGATTTTAGTAATAGTGATAGTAGTAGTAGTAGTAGTAGTGATAGTGAGTAGTAGTAGTAGTAGTAGTGATAGTGAGTAGTAGTAGTAGTAGTGATAGTGAGTAGTAGTAGTAGTAGTGATAGTGAGTAGTAATAGTAGTAGTGATAGTGAGTAGTAATATTAGTAGTGATAGTGAGTAGTAGTATTAGTAGTGATAGTGAGTAGTAGTAGTAGTAGTGATAGTGAGTAGTAGTAGTAGTAGTGATAGTGAGTAGTAGTAGTAGTAGTGATAGTGAGTAGTAGTTGTAGTAGTAGTGATAGTGAGTAGTAGTTGATAGTGAGTAGTAGTAGTGATAGTGGCAGTAGTAGTAGTAGTAGTAGTGATAGTGAGTAGTAGTAGTAGTAGTAGTAGTGATAGTGAGTAGTAGTAGTAGTAGTAGTAGTAGTAGTAGTGATAGTGAGTAGTAGTAGTGAGTAGTAGTGAGTAGTAGTAGTGAGTAGTAGTGATAGTGAGTGGTAGTAGTAGTAGTGAGTAGTAGTAGTAGTAGTGATGGTAGTAGTAGTAGTAGTGATAGTGAGTAGTAGTAGTAGTGATAGTGAGTAGTAGTAGTAGTGATAGTAGTAATTTCAATTTATATTAAACATTATCTTCACCATTTCAACTAATGAAATGACATATAACACACAAACGGCTAGTTAATTGTCTCAAAGCAAAAAAATTCAAAATAAGAAAAATACCTTGCTTTGATTTAATTTTTAAAATCAGTGATATTTATGCATCAATGTTATGATTTTTTTTCTATTTTATTAAGTCTAGTAAATACAGTGATCATAATATTCGTTAGGAGAAAGGAAATATAAAAACATTGAGCATTAAGCGCAAAATGAAGTACAGCTTTTTTAAATAAAGCAATACAAATAGAGAAATTAGAAACATCACTAAGGATTTTAAACATCTCAATAATAGAAGATCCGTTATAACACAAGATGAGGCTAAATAAATAATTCAATGATTATAAGGAGTAAATAAAACATTTGAAGTAATCACACTCTGCCAAAGTATTGGAAATATAATTTGAATTATAAATAAAAATTTACACATTAACCAATACTTTAAAGACACATATATATTTCATCCAATTTTTTAATAAATATTCTCCCAGGTTTAACGAATTTATATGTAAATGCATACAATTATCTTATCATTCAGAACAATTCATTTCAAATGGGTGGGGTTCAGAGAGGTATACAACTCTCGAGTTATTTGAAATTCATTGCTCCATCTGTAGAATGAAATAAAGACATAACGTCATTAAGAATAAATAAATAATATTAGAGTCAAATGCTATCAAAAAGCAAACAAAATTGTTTTTTGTTATAGATCAACAACCATGTAATAAAAACGTCTGTAATGGAATGGGGTAATTACAAATTTTATATTGGATATCAGATATATCGACCTATATACTGGATGGATATATCAACCTATTCTTACCTTGGAATAAAAAAAATTATAAAAAAACTTCATTAAAAACTGGAAATGTTACGTAGGATTGACGAAACCCTTTTTTTTAAATGGGGCAGTAAAAAATAGAAAAACGTTACTAAGGATTTTAAATATCTCAATCATCGAAGATCTTATGACATAAGATAAGGTCTGATAAATGATCTGATGATTATAACAAGTAGAAAAAGGTTTGAACTAATCATACTCTGTCAAAGTGCTGCAAATAAAATTTGAATCGCAAATATACGTTTACGCACTAATCAATATTTTAAAGACCACTGTTTAAAGACACATAACAATATTTAATTCAGCTTTGATAAATACTCTGAGTTTTAAGGAGTTAATGTAATGTAAACACATACAATTATCTTATCATTCAAATCAGTTCATTTCAAGTGGGCGGGTGCAAAGAGTCAACTCTCAAGTTATACTATGAAAATTATTGCTTCATTTACGAAATGAAATGAAGACGTCACGTGATTTAGAATAAATAAATAATATCACTGTCAAATGTGATTAAAATGCAAACAAACTTTTTGCTATTACAGATCAGTTTTCATGTAATAGAGATATTCTGAAGATGAAAGGAGTAATTACGAATTTTTACACTGGATATAAGATATATCAACCTATATACTGGATATATAGACCTATATACTGGTATATCTAACTTGAAATGAAAAACAAGTAATATAAGAAAAAAAATTTCAAAGTCAATTCCTACTTTTTTTTTTACTCTATTGCAGAAAGTCCTTTATAAATAATTTTCATTCATTTTTTTAAGTTTATCTGGCACCATCTATTAGTAAATACATGCAACTTAAATCTAAAAAAAACTAAAATTAATTAATTAAATTTAATTATTGAATTAATATTTGAAAAAAAACTGCATTAATATCAAGTGTCATCCAATACAAGTTCAAAAAAAAAAATGTAATTGAACTTGAGTGGATGAATAAAAAAAAGTACTTTATTAACGATTGAAAATTTGAACAAGATATGTATAGGGAGAATGAGAGCTAATAAAAGGAATTGAAATAATATCACTGTCAAATGTGATTAAAATGCAAACAAAATTTTGTTGTTACAGATCACTTTTCATGCAATAAAAACATTCTGAAGATGAAAGGAGTAATTACGAATTTTACGCTGGATATCAGATATATCAACTTATATAATAAATATATCGACCTTTAGATTGGTATATCTTAACTTGAAATGAAAATTAAGCAAGACAACTACTTCATTAAGTTATTAAAAACTGAAAATTACATGCAGTACTGTAGATACTTAGTGATTAAATTTTTAACATGTGTGTTGTCGGTTCGAGCTACTCTGGATTGTAACTGGGTGTGGTTGGGTTGAGACTTGAGACAGGTTTGAGAACACACAGCTTTATTTAAACGTGCACAAACATCACATACACACAATTAGCTGCAGATAATATTTAATACATTTAAACTCATATAAATATTTATAGATTCGTGGAAGGTTCCTTTCTAAGCCGAAAATAAAGATACTCAGATACGCATTGGATGCGGTAAATATACTTACTCGGGTGAGAGTCTGCAGGCCAACTTTTATATACAGGTTGAGTTAAATACATTTCGTCTTGTTATGAGAGACTGTAAATAAATGTTTCTCAACAGAAGCGTTTCTCAGAGAGATCGCCGGTTGCGCAGTACATCCTCTCGGGTAAGAGTCTCGAGGTCTACTGATCATTTCTCCTGAACGATACAGAAGTGCTCTTGCAGTGTGTAGAAGGAAGTACTGTTGCAAACATTAATTTGAAAATTTTTAAATTTCTACTTTATAACATAAAATGGCATGCGGCTTTTCCATCTTACTATTAAAATGTGTTTAAAAACTTTCTATCCCAAAACATAAATTTTTAAAAAAAAAATAATTCAATGGTCCAACTACATAAATGTACTTAAATATTTTACTTTTAATTTAGTTCAGTAAAGAAAAAAAATATTAATATTAATATTTACTTATGCAAGATACTATATAATAAGTAATTAATTCTCAGTAAAACATTAAAAAAAACGCATCAGTAAACTTAAATTATAAAACATTTACCATACTTTACACAATTAAAATTTATTTTATATCAATCCAAGGGTAAAAATGATTTTTAATTGTTTGGTGTAATATTACAAGCTAAAATTATATTATATTCTAAAACTAGTTGTCAATCACTTGTTTGTTCATTGCTATCTAACTGATAATTGAATATATCTAAATGAAAAGTTTTAATAAAAAACACGTCTTATAAATTTGGAATTATATTTCCATTTTGGTCACCAATCATAAATTAACAAGTAATATAAAAAAAAAAAAAAATTTTAAAGTCAATTCCTACTTTTTTTTAACTATATTGCAGAAAAGTCCTTTACGAACAAAGTTGAAATTTTCCTCTTGCGTCTGGCGCCATCTATTATTAGATACATGCAACTTAAATCTAAAAACTAAAATTAATTAATTTAATTTAATTAATGAATTAAGATTTGCAAAAACTATATTAACATCAAGTGCCACAATACAAGTTCAAAAAATGTATTTGAACTTGAGTGGATAATTAAGTATTTATTAACGACTGAAAATTTGAACAAGATATATGTAGGGAGAGTGTGGCTAATAGTAGGTATTGAAAAGGATGAAGATACATCTTTATAATTTGCAAAGTGAGATGTATATTGGTGTCCGATAGCCGAGTGATATTTATTTGGCATTGAAAGATTTATTAATTGTAATAAATAAATTATATATATATATATATGGGCCTGATGGCCGAAGGACTAGCACTCGGTGCCATAAGTTTCGAGGTTCCAATCCCGGTTGTGCTTAATATGTTCGTAGTGGTTTTGGATTCAATATTAAACCGTCGGTCCTGACTAATATGATTGTAGAGCGTTAGATGTATTTTAACAACTCTAACCCATTAAATAGAAAGCATCTCCTGTCTCGAAATCTGCCAGTAGGCAGACGACCTGTTGCGCCAATGAAGAAGAAAAAAAATGTATAGTACCATGATATAAAATAAACTAGTGGCAACACGTTCCAAACAAAATACATGAAGACAACAAGTCAGAAACGATTAACAAATTTGGTTTAGAGACATTAATTACAAATAATCATAATAATATCCAAAAGAAATGTAGGAAGAAAATATATAAGCAATATCATAAAATTGCAACAAAGATGATGATTTAAATTAGTGATTGTAATTTAAATATCCAGTTCGTTATTTATCATTAAAAATTGCTGATATTTAATAATTTAAAATGCAAATGAGACTGTGGTCATAAATTAAGAGATTAATAGCATTAATTAAATATAAACAATCGTGAATTTTATAACAGAAATGTGTTGTTCAAAAAATGAAAAGGAAAAATATGAGGGAGATTGATACTATAATTAAGGTCATACTATAGTTATAAATTAAGTAATTTTAAAAAAAAATTATTTGAATAATGCATCATTCATTTTATATGTAAATGAAATTTAATCATTCAAAATATTTTAATTACATAATTACTCACAAATGAATGGACTTAATATCTTTTTTTTTTTTCATTTCTAAGTCATAATAATAGGAGTAAATCGATAAATAATAATTTACATGTAAAATGAAATTATAATTCATACAGTATTAAGCAATTCAGCTCTACCTTTAAAAAAAATATAATAAATATATAAATAAATAAATTTTCTCAATGTTTCCTATTGCGATCCATAGTACTAGAACCGTTTAAAAGACACGATAGAAATAGCTCCAAAGATTAACATTGCATTTTTATCGTACTATAACCGTATTTATCGTACTAGAACCGTTTAAAAGATACGATATATATATAGCTCCAAAGATTAAAATTGCATTTTTAATGTTTAATATTAACTACATGATGCAAATTATAAAGAGAAGTGCTTTTGTTAAAAGAAAAAAAAGTAAGCTATTTCGAAATTATACGAGTAAATCGATAAATAATAATTTACATGTAAAAATGAAATTACAATTCATCAGTATTAAGCCTTTCAGCTCTCCCTTTCAAAAAAAAAAATATGATAAAAATATAATAAATATATAAATAACTACATTTTCTCCATGTTTCCTATTGCAATCCATCGTACTAGAACCGTTTAGAAGATACGATAGATATAGCTCCAAAGATTAACATTGCATTTTTAATGTTTAATATTAACTACATGATGCAAATTATAAAGAGAAGTACTTTGTTAAGTCATTGGATAAAAAAGATATTTCGAAATTATGCAATTTCAATACGCAAATGAGTGCTGATTTTGGCCATTGCATCTTCTCAACGCTGCCACGATGGATAGGAGCTGGAAAGATCGGGAAGAACTTTTGTGTTAGCCGCGGCGTCTACGCTGGCTGGCAGTCGGACTTTTGATTTATATCACCACTCCCCGAGCGACCCCGTAATGACGCACAGAGCGTCTATAACAGCTATAATTAAATCGGGGCTCAGTCATTAAAGAGCGATTTTTTTACTGCCTTGTTTGCTCTGGGCTGTGCTTTTCCCATTTTTCAAACATTTTCCACAGCCAAGAGATGGGAGGGTTAAACTATAATAGTAAGGAAGGCCCTTTGCGGTCAGTCAGCAGGACTTGGAGGATATTGAGGACAATTAAGCAGTATCCTGTCAGAAGCGGAATGGTTTTGGGGGTAATTGGCTGTATGGAATTATTCGGAAAGTGGATCCGAAGTGTTGCTCAATTTTTCTGCCCCAAATGAGTCAATTATTAAAGGTCTAATTATAAGATTTCAATTACGTCTCTCCCAATAGCCGACACAAACAGCCACTCTTATCCGGTCATGAAGATAGTGCAATGTATGAGGCATGTTAAAAAAATAATAGCCAAAATAACAACATACATCTGGAAAAAATTAGCTTCTTGTCTTGTAAACTTCTTAAAGGAAGCCGAATCTTATACTGGCCAGAATTTATGTTGACTAGTGCAGACAATAAGCGGCTATCCGAAATATAATAACCATGACTCAATAACTAAAGCATTAGATAATTTATTGATGTGCCTTATAAATGCAATTTAAAGTGTTGCTCAACTTATTTGCCCCAAATGAGTCAAATACTCGTATAAAAAGTCTAATTATAAGATTACAATTACGCCTTCGAATAGCCGACATAAAACATCCCCTCTTATCCGGACAAGAGGATATTACAATGTTGTTAAGAGATGTTAAAAAAAAAGATAAAATAACAAACAATGAAACATGATAATAACATCTACAATGTAGCATGCTAATCGACAAAAATAGCTTCTAGTCTTGTAAACTTTTAAAGGAAGCCGAATCTCATTCTGGCCATTTTGTATTGAAGGATTTATGTTGAGTAGTGTAAACAATAAGTGGCTATCAGAAATGCAATAAACACTTTGTCTCAATAACTAAAGCACGAGATATTTTATTAATATACATGCAATTTAAAGTGTTGCTCATTTTTCTGCTCCAAATGAGTAAGGTTTAATTATAAAATTTCAATTACGTCTTCCAATAGCCGACATAAACAGCCTCTCTTATCCGACATGGGGATATTACATTGTTGTTAAGAGATGTTAAAAAAGCTAAAATAACAAATATACAATGTAGCATGCTGATGGAGAAATATAGCTTCTTGTCTTGTAAACCTTTTAAAGGAAGCCGAATCTTATTCTGGCCATTTTGTATTGCAAGGTTTTTGTTGAGTAGTGGAGGCAATAAGTGGCTATCAGAAATATAATAACCACTTTGTCTCAATACCTAAAATACTAGATAATTCATTGATATGCATCATAAATACAAGTTAAAGAGTTGCTCAATTTTTCTGCCTTAAATAAGTCGATTATAAAAGGTCTAATTATAAGATTTCAATTACGTCTTCCAATAGCCGACATAAAACGGCTTCTCTTATCCAGACATGAAGATACTGCAATGTTGTTAAGAGATGTTAAAAAAGAAAGATGTTAAAATAACAAATATACAATGTAGCATGCTAATCGAGAAAATAGCTTATTGTCTTGTGAACTTTTTAAAGGAAGCCAAATCTTGTTCTGACCATTTTGTATTGACAGGTTTATGTTGAGTATTGGAGACAATAGAGAGTTTTTGCATACCGTATTTTGGACTCATAGGAAAAATTGCGCATGCGTATCTGTAATAATGTTTCCTATGAGCATGCGCGTTAGGGAGAAAAAGCTAACGGACGTCCAAAATACGGTATGCAAAAACTCTCTAATAAGTGGCTATCGGAAATATAATGACCACCTTGTCTCAATAACTGAAGTACTAGACAATTTATTGATATATCTCATAAATGCAATTTAAAATTGGGTAATATGTTCAGTCACTTTTATAATGGAGCATGTTATCTAACATTTTACAAGAATCTAAATTAATAATATTATATAAATCAAAGGGCAAAGCGTATGAAGAACAGTAAAGAAGTTAATGTTTTAATAAAGAGGCAATTACAGAATCAGAATTACACTTGAAAAGTTGCTAAATTAATTTAAAAAGAATCCATACACAGAGAAACTGACCCGTAAATAATTAAACATACTTTTTTGGTTATGTTACGAATATTAACTAACATGACTTTAACATTCAGTGTTTTCTGTACCAATCGAGATTTGGCGCGTTTGAGGCTCAAAATGGAATTGTTCGATCCTTTTGAAATTCCAACATCATCAGCAAGGTCTCTAATTGCAAATGGACGGTTTGCAAGCACCAATTCTTTAATTTTTTGGACGTGAGATTCGTCGGTTGAGGTGGATGGTCAACCAGAGGGCTCTTCGTCTTCAACGAGTTCTCTGCCTTCTTTGAACTGTTAATACCACTACTAAACATTTCTTTCCGATATAGGAATGCTCACCGAATACATATGCAACCTTCTACACGTTTCCGCAAACAAAATGGAATGCAAACTCTTTGCTCAATTAATTCAAACATTTCAAAAATCGCCTGAATCAGTTTTAGCGTTTCACACAGCCTAGCGTAACTGAAACACTAATGATTATTTTGATATCAAATTTCACACAGATGTCAAAGAGAGTGCCAGCAACCTAAAAAAAGGGAAAAAAAATTAAATTCCATAAGCCCCGGTAATTTTAAATTAAAATTCGTCTTCCTTTTTGGACACAGTGTTATATTTTGAATTTTATTCTGTAATACCTTTTTTCGTTCTTGTTAGTATTAAAACATTAAAAATGAATATAAAATCACGACATAATTGTTTTCTTTCTTTGAGAGACAGAGAGCAATAACCATTTTGTCCATAAATAGAATATCCATAAAAAGCTATAGCTCATATAAAAGAATTAACAAGCTGGTGAATGTCAGACAATGAGAAAAAAATTTTTTTGTTCTAAAGCAGTTAGACACTTGTCATGAGAAAATACAGGCCGATGAATTTCAAATGTAATTGTTGCGTCGAAACCCAGTCCCCGTGCATAGGGGAATCAACGCCCTAGGTCCAGTAAACATCCTGTCTGCGGGGGTGTCTGGCAGGGGGTGAGATGACGAGAGAGAAAGGAATGTAAGAAAGGACAGTTGAATCACTGTAACCAACGAGAAAGGTTGTGTGACCAGTCCATCCTCGAGTGTGATGGCTGTTTAAATAAAAGAGTTGAACCACTGTAACCAACGAGAAAGGGTGTGTGGCCAGTCCATCCTCGAGTGTGATGGCTGTTTAAATAAAAGAGTTGAACCACTGTAACCAACGAGAAAGGTTGTGTGACCAGTCCATCCTCGAGTGTGATGGCTGTTTAAATAAAAGAGTTGAACCACTGTAACCAACGAGAAAGGGTGTGTGGCCAGTCCATCCTCGAGTGTGATGGCTGTTTAAATAAAAGAGTTGAACCACTGTAACCAACGAGAAAGGTTGTGTGACCAGTCCATCCTCGAGTGTGATGGCTGTTTAAATAAAAGAGTTGAACCACTGTAACCAACGAGAAAGGGTGTGTGGCCAGTCCATCCTCGAGTGTGATGGCTGTTTAAATAAAAGAGTTGAACCACTGTAACCAACGAGAAAGGTTGTGTGGCCAGTCCATCCTCGAGTGTGATGGCTGTTTAAATAAAAGAGTTGAACCACTGTAACCAACGAGAAAGGTTGTGTGGCCAGTCCATCCTCGAGTGTGATGGCTGTTTAAATAAAAGAGTTGAACCACTGTAACCAACGAGAAAGGTTGTGTGACCAGTCCATCCTCGAGTGTGATGGCTGTTTAAATAAAAGAGTTGAACCACTGTAACCAACGAGAAAGGGTGTGTGGCCAGTCCATCCTCGAGTGTGATGGCTGTTTAAATAAAAGAGTTGAACCACTGTAACCAACGAGAAAGGTTGTGTGACCAGTCCATCCTCGAGTGTTATGGCTGTTTAAATAAAAGAGTTGAACCACTGTAACCAACGAGAAAGGGTGTGTGGCCAGTCCATCCTCGAGTGTGATGGCTGTTTAAATAAAAGAGTTGAACCACTGTAACCAACGAGAAAGGTTGTGTGGCCAGTCCATCCTCGAGTGTGATGGCTGTTTAAATAAAAGAGTTGAACCACTGTAACCAACGAGAAAGGTTGTGTGGCCAGTCCATCCTCGAGTGTGATGGCTGTTTAAATAAAAGAGTTGAACCACTGTAACCAACGAGAAAGGTTGTGTGACCAGTCCATCCTCGAGTGTGATGGCTGTTTAAATAAAAGAGTTGGACCACTGTAACCAACGAGAAAGGGTGTGTGGCCAGTCCATCCTCGAGTGTGATGGCTGTTTAAATAAAAGAGTTGAACCACTGTAACCAACGAGAAAGGGTGTGTGGCCAGTCCATCCTCGAGTGTGATGGCTGTTTAAATAAAAGAGTTGAACCACTGTAACCAACGAGAAAGGGTGTGTGGCCAGTCCATCCTCGAGTGTGATGGCTGTTAAAATAAAAGAGTTGGACCACTGTAACCAACGAGAAAGGTTGTGTGGCCAGTCCATCCTCGAGTGTGATGGCTGTTTAAATAAAAGAGTTGAACCACTGTAACCAACGAGAAAGGTTGTGTGACCAGTCCATCCTCGAGTGTGATGGCTGTTTAAATAAAAGAGTTGAACCACTGTAACCAACGAGAAAGGTTGTGTGACCAGTCCATCCTCGAGTGTGATGGCTGTTTAAATAAAAGAGTTGAACCACTGTAACCAACGAGAAAGGGTGTGTGGCCAGTCCATCCTCGAGTGTGATGGCTGTTTAAATAAAAGAGTTGAACCACTGTAACCAACGAGAAAGGTTGTGTGGCCAGTCCATCCTCGAGTGTGATGGCTGTTTAAATAAAAGAGTTGAACCACTGTAACCAACGAGAAAGGGTGTGTGGCCAGTCCATCCTCGAGTGTGATGGCTGTTTAAATAAAAGAGTTGAACCACTGTAACCAACGAGAAAGGGTGTGTGGCCAGTCCATCCTCGAGTGTGATGGCTGTTTAAATAAAAGAGTTGAACCACTGTAACCAACGAGAAAGGTTGTGTGACCAGTCCATCCTCGAGTGTGATGGCTGTTTAAATAAAAGAGTTGAACCACTGTAACCAACGAGAAAGGGTGTGTGGCCAGTCCATCCTCGAGTGTGATGGCTGTTAAAATAAAAGAGTTGGACCACTGTAACCAACGAGAAAGGTTGTGTGGCCAGTCCATCCTCGAGTGTGATGGCTGTTTAAATAAAAGAGTTGAACTTCTGTAACCAAAGAAAAAGGTCGTGTGGCTAGTCCGTCCTCGAGTGTAATGGCTGTTTAAATAAAAGAGTTGAACTTCTGTAACCAAAGAAAAGGTCGTGTGGCTAGTCCAGCCTCGAGTGTGATGGCTGCCCAAATAAATTTCAATAAGTGTAACCCCAGAGAGAGGTTGTGTGGCCAGTCCATCCTCGAGCGTGATGGCAGCCTAAATAAAGGAGATTAATTAATACAGTCCACTTCGTGTTATTCGTAGTGTGTGTCGAATATTGTTTGAGTTTATTTTTGTGTGATTGAGCTGTCGAACAGTAATTAAGAACCCGAAAACAACCATAAAATATTATTATATATCGTATTTATATGGATATGGTCGACTTTTCCTAATTTATTAATGTCATTCTCATCAAATCCTAAATAACATTAGCTTTTGTAAAACAAATAATATCAATAGCAACTTCTAGCACGTTATATATATATATATACAATTTATATATATATACAATATTTATAAATAAAATAAAATAATTATATATTTTTACACTAACAAACTAAATTTGAGATATTTCTAGAAAAATAACTTATAAAAAAAAAATTGTAAAAGGAATTATTATAAAAAGGTTAATTTAAAAGACCTCACTGTATAAAGTAGGGTGAAGTAAACATCAAATGTTTATGTATTATGAAAACTCTCCTGCTATTTATAAAAGCCAGAATATATTATTATTTATTGAAATAATTAATTAATAAATATGAATCAATTTTACTTTTATTGCTTTCTTTTCAGTCTTATCGGCATAAAAACGATAATATTAAAAAATGCTTATGATAAGATAATGCTGATGATATTAAAAATTCTTATGATAAGATAATGCTGATAATATTAAAAAATGCTTATGATAAGATAATGCTGATAATATTTAAAAATGCTTATAATAAGATAATGCTGATGATATTAAAAATGCCTATAATAAGATATTGCTGATAATATTAAAAAATACTTGTACTAAGATATTGTGGATAATATTAAAAAAATTATTATAGTAAAATAATGCTGATAATATAAAAAAATGCTAATTGCACTAGTGTTAGAAGCATATCCAGAAATTTGTCTTCTATGAAATGAAATATTTCGGAATAGAATAAAATTAAAAATTTCATTTGATTGCGAGCATTTGAGAAAAATAATCAATTGTTGAATTTGAATATATGGAAACATTTTTGTAAATTCAAAATGTTTTACTACATATAAAGATTCTAATAAAGTCACTTGCACTGATCCTACAGATGTAACGAATATGTGAGTTTCAGAATACCTATATAGTTAAAATAACCCCCAAATCCTCCGAAATTTAAATAATATTTAAAATTTTCAAAAGGATAGTTTCATAATAAAAACAGTAAATTAATAAATAAGTTCTATAAATTTTTAAGAGGTGAGCAGACTTGCAAAGGAAAGTTTGTTTTTCTCATATATTCAATACATTTTTCCTTAATATTACATACATTATTTACTTTGCTTTTAATTGAAATTTATTTAAATTTCAAATATATTAAACTTCTTTTAATTTATCTTTACCAGTTTCTAAATAACTGGGTAGTTAATGTATCATAAAAAACCTCCACATTACAATTGATATTTAAAATCTTAAAAAGTCATCCAATAAACTGTAGTATTTTAATTACAATGATGCCTACTTTTTTGTTATAACCAATAAATATATAACTCCCATAGCTTTCAGAGTTTCTCTTTTATTGAAATATTCTTTATATTCAATCAAGATGTCATGTAGTAATTACTCTTTAATAGGACCAGTTCTTGCTTGTCTGAGCTAGTAACGAGGACTAATAAATTATAAACTACTTTCTAACTCGTGCGATCTGTGTTCACCTTTGCGATTTAATTTAAGTGAGTGTAAAAGCAGAAAAGCTCGTGGTAAAAAAAAAATTTATTATTACTGTAATAAATTTCGAATGAATGAGGTGATTTATATGTTGAGTAAAATATTTTGAAGCTGTAATAAATTTGGAATGAATCAGGTGATTTATATGTCGAGTAAAATTTTTTGAAGCTAGTTAATTGAAATTTCAATGTTAATTTATATCGTCCCTATACTGGCGCAAAATGAAATCCCAACACTAAGAAGAAATTAGTAAAGATGAATGAAATTCAGGCAAAGCATTTGTCTAGGTAACATTTATTTTATTAAAAGTTGCAGGTTAAATTATGTACGCGAAGAACATGATGTGATTATCAATGGCATGGGAAATTCAACGACATCATTAAGAAATCAATGACATGGTTATTCTTTAATGACTTATGTAGTCCCCAAGATTTTGAATAAAAGCATACAAACGTGCATGGTATAGAGTACCATGCCTGCTGCACTTAATCGAATAAGCAATGGTTCATGCTGTAGTAAGAAGTAGTAGTAAGTACATGTAGTTCATGCTGTAGTAAGACTACGAGAAGATGAATTTTCTTTCGTGATATTGTAGAAAAGCAGGGATGGATCCACTGTGCATGATTGATGGCAGCAATGGTAAATGGAAAGTATTGTATCCAGGAGGCCGAGATCCACTCGGGCCGCTATTGAGAGAGTCGACCACCGTATTTGCCACATCTGAAGCAGAAATTCGAGTTTCTGTTGGAGACATATTAAAACAGTGAATTAAAAAAAAATCGATTACATGATGAACAGCTCCCAGCCAGACGCCAGGTAGCATTCATAAAACTAAGTAATGCCCAGTAATAAGACTAAGAGAATATGAATTTCCTTTTCGCTATTTTGCAAAAAGGCAAGCTTATATCGAATGTACATGATTGAGGGAAGTAATGGTAAATGGAAAGTAATGTGTCCAGAATGTCAGGGTCCACTCGAGCCATTATTAAGAGAGATGACCACCGTATTCGCCGCATCTGAAGCGACATATGGAAACAGGGATTTAAAAAAATTGATGAACAGCTCCCAGCCAGACGCACTGTAGTATTCATGCAACTACTCCGCCCTTCAGTGAAGGGCGGAGTAGTTCCCATGACTGCCGATTCTGTCTTGATGCCACAGATGGCCGAATGAAAAGGCCAGGCGAGGGCTTGGAGATAGTCTGTCTACATCGAAGATACACTGGCATCA
The DNA here is from genome assembly GCA_021605095.1 of Caerostris extrusa. Classification (NCBI taxonomy): domain Eukaryota; kingdom Metazoa; phylum Arthropoda; class Arachnida; order Araneae; family Araneidae; genus Caerostris; species Caerostris extrusa. The sequence goes on along the minus strand of BPLR01018021.1, from coordinate 105,571 downwards.
GGAGTCCTGGTCTGGTAAGCAATTTCCCACGACAGCAATAATGACATTTTTGATCACTATTCCAGGAGTAGTTTTCCAACAGGATAATGCTCGTCCTCTACCTCTGTTGTTACCTAACATGTTCTGCAGAATGTCAATCAACATATTTTATTCCCTGTTCCAATATCGACATGTTGCCCTGGGCAGATCTTTCCATCATCGAGATAACACAGTACAGTGCTTATAGACGGTACATTATAGACGACAAATCCATCTTCTTCCACAGCCAGCACGGGTTATTGCTGATTTGATTGGTCAAATGCAACAGGCCATTTGTACGACACAATTTATGAGCGTTTGTATTCAAAATCATAGCACGGTTATTGCAGCAGTTATTAATGTGCTCCATTTCTCATTTGAAATGGCTCTTCTTACACATACTCTAAGCTTATGACCTTGAAACTTTCATCAAATAAATATATTATCTAGACAAATGCATTGTCTAAATTGCATTTCTCTAAATTGTATTTATTTTTGATATTGGCATTTCATTTTCCCCCAATGTAAAAGACATACAAAAATGAAAAAAGATTTTATGAATAGGGTTCGTTATGATTAGCCAATTAACAGAATTAGAAATTTTTATTGATTTAATCAATTCACAAAAGAGCAAATAAAACTCTATATTAATTAGGTGGTTTTCTTAAATATTTCCAAATCATTTTTTAAAGTTTTGATAGAAATATTTTGTGTATATTCAGATAATTTATCTTTTTATTTAAAAATTAACTTTTTACATTTTTATTGCTGTAAGTGAGTTGTATAATAAGAAAATTAAAGTTTATTTAAAATTCATAAAATAAGTTGAATATGATAAAGTATGAAATTAATTCATATAAATTGCATATAAATGATTTTTTTTTACCTTTTTTTAAAATAATTACTATTTTATTTTCTAAAAATGCGTTTGGTTTATCTTAAATACTTTTAGTTACGTTTTGTAAAAAAAAAAAAAAAAAAAAAAAAAATTTTCACTCGGTTATTTTACCATTCAAAATATAAGATGAAATTCCTTGCCACTCGAAGAATTAAAATAATCTGTGAAGATTAGAGTTTAAAATACTTCAAATGGAATATTTAAAAAAACAGATATGAAAGTTCATAACCGATATTGTATAAATTATGCAAATATATTTATTGATAATATTTCTTGTTATTTCTTTAAAAAGATCTCATAAATTAAAAGAATATTTACGAAACATACATAATTCATTTAACACGTCCCTTTATTGATAATTAATAATATGTTCACGTAAATTGTGATCAATGATAACTTCCTGTTTTCCATTCTTCCCAATTCCTTTCTTTAAAAACTTGTGTTCCCAACGTAGGTCGAAAACGAATCTACCATAGATAACACGATACTTAGTTTAAAAATAGCTCAACAAAATAGAAGTACGATTTATTATGAATTACAAAACAAAAACACAGAGCAACTTGTCAGTATGATACATGTGGTGATCCTTTTTTAATATTTATCATCTGCCTTGCTTTTGACAGATTTATCATGGTTTTATTTTTTAATTTCGCTTCAATATCTGCTCTTAGTTTTAATTGCACCTGCTGGAAGAATTTGAATTAATTCATCGATTGCGAATGACATCAGAGATCTTCCAAGTTCAAGACATTCTTTTATTTTTAATTTGCAAAATCATTTTTGATGCACACAAATACAGTAAAAAATAAGTCTCCACTAATTAGTAATAGTATTGCCCTTTACATTTATGGTTTTCTTTTTTAAAAAATGAATAGTAGTTAGGGTTAAAAATGAATTATGGGTTAGTAATGTTACTTTTAAATGAATATAAAAGTTGCACAACTGCATTTAAATATTACTAACCCACAATGCTGTATATCATAATAGGATATTGCGTAGAATCAAATAATTTTGGATTTTACATAGTGGCACAATGTACAAAGGCTGAGGCAAAATATTTTTTTTTTTAAATAAAAATATTACTAATAGAAAAAAATGATTATTTTGTTCAGAATTGCAAATTTTAAATTTATTTGCATGTTTTATTAAATTTATGTTTCGAAATAAATATTTTATTATTTCGTTTATTTTGCCTCAACTGTTGTGCAGTTATATAAATATTTGTAACCCACAATGTTGTAAATCATAATAGGATATTCCATAGAATAAAAAGAATTTTGGATTTTACAGAGCTGCACAATATACAGTGATTATAATAATGGCAAAAATATTTTTAATATAAACATTACGATTACAAAAAAAAAAAAATTATTTTTGTTCAGAATTGCAATTTTTTTTTATTGTTTTGCATGTTTTAATAAAATTAATTTGTTTAGAAACAAATATTTTATTATTTCTTTTGGTTTGCCTGAACCGTTGTATATTGTGCAGCTATGTAAAATCCAAAATTATTTTATTCTACGCAATATCTATTATAATTTACAGAATTTTAGGTTAGTAATATTTAAATGCATTTGTGAATAAAGTTCAAAACTTTTATATTCATTTAAAACTAATGTTACTAACCCACAATTCCTTTTTAACTCGAACCATTAATCATTTTTAAGTTAGGGATCGAGGTTGTGAATTTTAAGTTCTTCTCAAATATCATAAAATAAAAAACTTTAAACTCAGAGTTAGACGGCTCTTTGTATGACTATCGTTTTATATTTTAATGTGATTCAAAATTTATGAAACATTTGTTGCTTCTAAATATTATTCGTTAGCAAATTATAAATCCATATGTAGCTCCACGACTTGTACTTTTTTAACACATCAATAATAAATCTTTGTTCATTGATATTAAAAAATACTCTGTATGATGTAGATAAATTTGGAATTTCATAAGGTTTTATACAAATATCTTTGATAAATGCATTTAAAATGTGTACTTACAATCAAAAATATTATTATTATAACTTTAGATAACAACTAACAAAAGCAGCATAGTTTATTGTGAAGAGATAAAAACATTAGCTTCACCAGCAAGCTTTTTAATCATATTTGCTTAGTTTTTCTGAATTTTTATTATTTAATTGTTTAATAATGGATGCCGAATATATGTTTATTTACTTACTTATGTTTTTTTATTTAATTTATGCATATTAACAGAAGACCCATTTCATTTAAAAAAATTACCAATTACAATTAATTTTTTAAGAAAACTAAAACAATTATTTGTTACATAAACAATTAATTGTTTTAGTTTCCTTTCTATTATTGTGGAAGGGAATTTCTCTGTAGTTCTTTCAGCAGTTAAAAAGGAATAAACTCAGAGAAATCCCTTTCACAATAATATAAAGGAAACTAAAGCAATTAATTGTAATGTAAACAATTAATTGTTTTAGTTTCCTTTCAATTATTGTGAAGGGAATTTCTCTGTAGTTCTTTTAAGCAATAAAAAAGCAAGGAGCACAAAGAGCAACGATCAAGGTTGATAACGACCATTTCGTTAAAAATATTATAGAAGAACAAGCATTAAGAAGTTTTAATGTTATCCAGAATGGCAACGTCAAGATTTCAATATAAGATGAGAGTTTACTTTCAAACGGCCTTGAATTTCGCCAAAAAAGAGCAAAGCATGTGTTAAATAATTTTTATAAATATTGCATTCCTTCTAATTCTTTTTAATTAAGCTTTAGAATAATTAATAATAATAATTCAAAGCACTTTTTCCATTCAAATTGAAGGCAGAGATTAAGTTCTCATATTTTGAAGTTATTTTATTTCATCTACGCCGATGTAGTTCAAAAATTCCGCTTTAGATAATGTGATAGATATGAATATGCAATCTTATGTTGGAAACCGCTAGAAAGATCACAGGTGAATAAAATTTAGAATTCTATTCTTTTTTTTTTTTTCATTCTGGAACCTAAAGATGAAATCTCAAATCACTACACTTAAATCAGTGATGAATACAAAGCAGCTATTTTTTTTAATATTAAATTAAATAATTTAGCCATCACATTTTATCCCAAGTGTCATATTTCATCATACGAACAAGAAAGACATTTAAAAAATGATGAAAATATTATCAGGAAAATTTTGCCCTTCAAAGAGCTTGACAAATAAATTCTTGCAAACTTTTGCTAAAACATTATTTTTTTAAATATTAACAACTGAGTAATATTAATGAATATATTCCCTTCATTATTATGCAATGAAAAACATATTTAATAAAAGACCTATTAATGCATTTGGAGAATTACCTATTTAATGCATTTGGAGAATTCATAGTTTAGTTTGGCTTGTCGCTCTACGGTCATTCTGTGTACACTTTGGGCTAATTAGACAGAGACCTACAGTTTAACGTGGATTCGAACCACTAGCAAACAGCGATGTCACCGCTAAAATTCGAACCTGAAGCTTGTGGTACCAGAGCGTTAGCCAATTGGCCATCAGGATATAACATACTCATACCGTAATCCTATACTCATATTTTACACAGTTTGGAACGAACACAATAAAGGCGCTATTTGGGAATTTCACATCGCCCTCGCCCTTAATTCCAATGAAAGATGCATGCTAAAAATGCATGAATGCTAAGAATGCATGCTAAGGCATCGGAAGGGACGGCCTTCAAAGCGAGCGGCGATTCACCTTGATTCACTTCAATAGACTCATCCGAACTGATCTTTTGAGTTTAGGGAATAGCCAGAAGTCGATCGGTGGTTGTGGAACGATATGGGTTTCATTTTTGGCGAAAAAGTCACGATGAATCAATGCAGTGTGGGCTGGCGCATTCAGTGTTTTCGGTACAAATCGAGATTTGACGCGTTTGTGGCCCAAAATGGAATTGAACTATCCTTTTGAATGGTTTGCAAGCACCAAATCTTTTTTTTGGACGGTTGTTTCGTCGGTTGAGGTTGATGGTCGACCAGAGGTATCTTTGTCCTCAACGCGTTCTCTGCCTTGCTTGGCGTTTCAAAAATCGCCGGAATCAGTTTTAGCGTCTCACAAAGCCAAGCGTAACTCAAACACTAATGAATTTTTTGACTTCAAATTTAACACAGATGTCAAGGACAGTGTCAGCAACCTAAAAAAGAAATAAAATTGAAATTCCATAAGCCCCGGAAATTTTAAATTGAAAATTTGAAGTGGAACATGCGTCACACCAATGTACAACAAAAAAAAACCATATATAAATGAACATTAATTTAGTAAAGTTCAAAAAGTTTTCTTGTAATTTCATTTTCTGAATAAATTGAATGTATAAATACTTAAATAAGGTTTTTATCATATGTATCAGGAAATATAAAAAAAACCATAAATACTGCAACTATTAAAAATATTAAATTTTAAAATGAATTTCGAAATAATGGCATGGATTTGAATGAAAATTAATAAACTACTTGTTCCGCCGACCTTTCATGTTTATGATAAATAATACAAAAATGTTTACAAAGAAAATCACTCATTTCGCCGTGAGTTGAAACCAGGGCAATTTATCAAGATCTTACTTCCTATGGTGGGGTGAATTAATTGATCGATGCTTGCGGTGTGCAAACAACTTGTCAAAGTTCTTGCATTTTCTGATATCCAGATAAAACCCATCAATTAATCATATTTCTAATTAATTCTTAGATCCTTTTCAAAATATGTTATCTTATTAATATTCCCACACGGATTATTATTAATAATCCTCCATTGTTTTATATTTAAAGTATTTTGTTTATCACATGAAATCATCTAACCTAAATTTCATATGTATCCATAAGCCTATTTTTTAATTTATGTGTTTAACTACAAAACAAAAAACACTTTATAAAGAAAAATATACTTCAGCACTACAGCCTGTTACAGGCCAAGGCAGTCTCCATGATCTTCTTCCATTTGACTTTGACCAGGAAATAGATCGCCATTTGTTGATTCTCTGACCCTTTAGATCTCTTTCGACTGAATCAATCCTTCTGGTGAAAGGTCTTCCTCTTCTTCAAAAGCCTTCAGTTGTTGAAAAGTAACTGTTTTAGTTGGATTTGAGTCGTTATATTTGCAAATATGTCCCAGCCATCTAATAAGAGGGGCTGATGGCCGAGTGACCAGCGCTCTGGCACTCGGTACCACAGGTATCGAATTGGGATCCCGGCGTGCCAAGGATGTTTGTTTGTAAGTGGATGTTTGCAGTGGTTCGGAATCACCTTTAAGCTATAGGTCTCATTCTCATATGACCGTAGAGCGTCATAAAGTCCAATCAGACTTCTTCTCACCCACATCATTCCCAAACTGTAAAGGGACAACTCAGTTCTAGACAAAGTGATATGGTGTGGTGTACTACGGTACAACAATACGGCTTGCTTTTATAGCTTTTACAATACTTTCTTTGAATTTGTTGTAAATTTCATGGTAATATAGTATTCTGTAAACATCGTTTTGCCTAACAGCACCATATTTGCGAAGTATTTTTCTTTTGAAAATTAACAGTCTATCATTTTCCAAATTTATTTAATGGCCAGCACTCGCTGCCATACAAAACTATTGGTCTGGCTAATGTCTTGTATAAGTTCTTTTTTGTTTTAACATTAATAAGTTTTGTTTGAATTAGTTTCAAATAGCCCAAAATTAATGATATTATTTGCCGTAGTTATACTATTTCAAATTCTTTTCAGTGAAACTATGAAATTATAAATAATACTTCAAATAAAAAATCAAATGGCGTTACATAACCAAGAAAATTGAGATAAATTTTGTTTTCTTCAAATAATTTTATTTCATATATAAAATGCTAGCTACTCTTTTATTCCACACCGCCCACATAGAGCTAAATTTGCACTTAATAAAATTATTCATGAAATGTGTATGTTTATAACCAACCTAAAATGAATAATCTTTCGAAATTGCAATAAAAATGTATCTTTAAGATTATCTTATTTTATTCGAATAATGTAACATATATTTTTTTTTTTCAGAAAAAAATGGTTGATTTATAAGCAGCGATAGTTCTAAAAGGATTTAATGTGTTGGTTTTACTAAGATTAGTGCATTGGTTTTCAGACTTAAGTTGCTATCTATGATGAAGAAAGCACAGAGGATTTTGTCTTGGGGAAGGAGGGGGGAAGTGCTCACAGAATAAAATGTAACTGTTCATGAAAGCTCAATATTTCATACGAAATTATAAGTAATAGAGAAGGTATTAGAAGTTTAAATTCCATATATTAATTATTTAATTAAAAAATTTACATTTCATTAATTTTGTTCAACTTCATAAAAAGGAAACATTTAAAACTAAAAAGCTAAAATCGCAGATGAGGGGACCATTGGGATTTGGCGTTAAAAAAGTTTTTCGCCAAAGTTCGCCAAGTAACGGGTTGAGATTTGTAATTGAAGTAAATTCCAAACAGTCAAGAAACCCGGGTTACCACATTTGAAAAATTATCGCGCATTGGTGCCACAAAACGTCGCCAAATCCCAACGGCCCTTATTTTGCGATTTGGTCATAAGAAATATTGCAAAAAAAAATTACAATAATAAATTACAAATTAGTATTCAATATTCTTTTCTCTTTTATTAGTTCATTGTTTGTGTCAACTTCAATATTTAGATGAGTATTTAATAAAACTAAACCAGGAAAAAAACGCTGTAGCTGTAGTAAAATTGACACTGATAAGAAAAGCACTGACTCATTGAAACACAATACATTTAACCAAAAAAAATTGGGCCATAAGTTGGAACACACATTTCACTTATAGGCTTGGGAGCAGAATTAATCCCAACAGTCACACCCTGGGTGTACGCCTATCTATGATTATGAATTGAAATTGGTTTCCTTCTCATAGTTGTTTTTAAGCCTCACACGTGCACAGCTATTCTGCAAGACAGCTAAATACGAATCCGTTAGTGACAACCATTGCAGCGATTTCTTTTTAAAAATGTGGATATTCGATAATGATTATGACAACGTATCTAAAGCATTTGGTATAGGTAATTAGTCTGCTTTGTGAGAATCTTCAACAGTTAGTTATACCTAAAGATGTCGGGAGGCAACATCGAGCCCACGTGCTCCATTATCAAGCTATTCGAGAAATACATGTGGAATACGAGGCCCACTGGCATTCAATAAAAAAAAACTTTAATTCTTACGATATTTTTAATTTTTAAAAGGAAATATTTAAGTATTAGAAATTATGGATTTCAAAAGAAATAATTCTATAATTTCTAACCTTTAATGACAGCTAATTAAATTTATTGCATAAATATCAATTTATTGCCAACCTATATACAAAATAATTTTAAACAACAACATAATCTATTTACCTTTTTTAGCAAACATGAAATAAAAATGGTTAAAAATAAAATTATCGTGTTTACAAGCTTGAGAATTTATAGACTTTCTTTTGTGATGAGAACTAAATAAGGCGTGAAAATCAACTAAAACATTTCTTATATAAGAGGAAACTCAAAAACATTTACACACTTTGAATGATTCGTAACATAGAATACGATGCACCAATAATATTACAGTTGAATTTCTCATGGATAATAATGCCAAGGCACTTTGCTCGCATAATGGCTGATAATGAGTAGGATTATTCCTAGATATGAGCCAATCGTACATGCTTAAGACATTCTTGATAAGGGTTTATAGCATTGGTGGCCAAACCCTCGGCCCGTATTGAACATTTTCTGGCCCATGGATTTATAAAACTTTTTACAAAATATATTATTTTATAATGGCCAAAGTAGTGAAAACCAATGTATTAAAATACATTATTTGTGCATCCATATATTCAAAATTAAACGTCTAAATTATAAGAAAAATTAACTTTGATTTTCTTGCTCAAACAAATATCGCACTAGTAAAATAAATATTGTTTAATGATTTCATTTTTTTTATTTCATTTATATTTATATATTTTTATATTTCATTTTTGGCGTTAAATAGTTCTTTACAATGGAAGTTTAGTATATCATTATTATTATATTAGATATGTTTACATGTAATAAACATAACAATAACAACACAATAACAAACATTTGTGTGTAAACACAATAATAACAACTCATTATTTTCAATTTTTCACTGCAAAAATATCTATAGTAGGTCTAAATCTAATATAGGGATATATAATTTTACATGGGGAGTTATGCATTTCCAAAGTGGTCCGCAAGATCATTTGGGTTGGCCATCCCTGGTTTATAGCCACACCCAAGAACAATTCAGCAGCTGAAAATGTCTCTTCTATAAGAGTGAAAGGAATATTTCAGACCCTCTTTGATATGCTTATGTATTCCATGTTGTATAAGACATTGTACGACAATATACGACATTGTTGCTGCTAGAGAAACCCATACCCTTTATTGAAAATGTTTTTGTTCGTTTTTATGATACGCAAAAAACTATACATTTTTGTTTATACACAAATATATTGAATAAAATATAATTATTTCATGTACTGTCCGTAGTGTTTGCTTTTCTCCTATCACACAACACCTATGAATCATAAATCAGAATACAAAATTTTCTTTGTATGCAGTTTTAATTTAAAGTCATAATATCCACGTAATTCTTTGAGCATTTTATTAAAAAAAACGGATTACAATATTAAAGACACAATCTATAACATTATGAAAATTCGTTTTAATTCATTAAACAAAATGTCTGTTTAAAAAAAAAAAATTTTACATTATTTGATCATTAAAAATAAAAATTATTTTATTATTATTTTTTATAATTGTTTTTATTTCACATATATTTTATAATAATTAATAAAGATTAGAATCAATCAAAACTAAATTTAAATAGTTGCTCATTTATTAAATAAATACTTTCTTATTTTATGAAAAATTATACTTGACAATGTAAAGATGGATGTGATAATCACCAAGCTAGAGATATTCAAAGTAAAATGAATTTTGAATTATTATGTATAACAGAACTAGGGATTACGTCACGATGATATTTCTGGACCTTCTTTTTATTTTACTTTTTCTACAATGAATATAAGATCTAAAATTCATATAATAATTATCGCGTTTGGTTTTTTTTTTTTCCTTAGTTCAGGAACCAAGTATGAAAATATCTTTTTTTAATTACTAGTTAAGTTTTTAGTTTTAACTACATATTTTATTGCATTTGCTTATTTATCTTAGGTTATTATAAGGATTTGGATATTTGTAACTAATAAATTGTTAGATTTAAATCTTTATGAATATAGTAATATCCTTTTTACAGTTTTTGTTTAAATCTCAAAAGGTAAAATTAAAAAAATGTTTTCTACGTTTAATAATAGTATAACTGGCAGCAAAAGTATCTGATGTACTAATCAGTTTTCTTTAACTCAAGGAGTAAATTTATGTTTAAATATTATTGTGCTATCACTTCATAACTGTTATGTAAGCTTCGGCTTGGTAGTGTTTATAATATAACAGCTAACAGCTTGAGAATGTAAATGGGTTGATCCATACGATCATTATCAAGACAAAAGTCTTTACCGTTTAATATATCATCAGAAATAAAACCAGTTTATCTGGGATTAAATCATAAATATATCTTGAATGGAAAATTACAAAGCGCCTTCATAAGAACAACTTGATTAATGAAATAGTGCTCTTATAATTAACATCACCAACATTTTTGCATAATTATTCAAATTATTTTAGCATTTAGAGACCATTTTGGAAATACAGTGTATCAGCAGTAAAATACCATAATCTACGTAGACGAGTGTTGAAAAATGATGCATTTTTTTTATTTCAAGATTCTTTTAATATCAAAAAGAGTCAAACATGGACTTTTTGGTCTCACCTTATTGGTTAAACTTTTACGAAATTGTCATTGGAAGAAAAAGTTTTGTTTATTATTTATAAGTCAGATATATATCCTAATGATATTTATTATCAGTAGTAAAATATCATAATCTATATAGACAAGTGTTGAAATAGGCTTTTTTTCTCAATGTCAAAAAGAGTCAAACATGGACTTTTTGGGTTCCATCTTATTGGTTATACCATTACGTAAATTGTCATTGTAAGAAACAGTTATGTTTATTATTTATAAGGCAGGTATCTCTTCTAATGATATTTACTCTGGTATACAATTAATGTATGTGAGAGAATTCATTGAAGCGCATAATGTATTGAAATACGATCCTCAGCCTTCTTGGTAATTTATGAAATGAAAAATGAACAAATGCTATTTGACTCAATCATAAATTACAATACATATTAAATGTAGGAGAAAAAAAAAATTCTATCATAATCTACATTATACGAGTGTTGAAAAATGATGCATTTTTTTAATGTCAAAAAGAGTCAAACATGAACTTTTTGGTTCTGCCTTATTTGTTAAACATTTACGAAAGTCTTTGGAAGAAAAATTTCTGTGTATTATTTATAAGTCAGATATCTCTTCTAATGATATTTATTCTGTATACAATTAATGTATGTGATTGAATTCATTGAAGCACTTAATGTATTGAAATACAATCCTCAGCCTTGCTGGCAATTTCGAAATGAAAAAATGAACCAATGCTATTTGACTCAATCAGAAATTGCAATACACATAAAATGTAGGAGAAAAAAAGGATCAATCTTATTGTAGGAGCATTTAGCCAGCCATCCGTAACCAAAACAATCGTCAACACCCATAATATTTATTCCTCATACAAAAAGCGTGACAGTTCGGCATTCGTTGTCGCTATCTATATATGTGCATTTGCTAGATTTCTCACATTGGGTTTTGCCTTTGACCAGCCTTCCAGTTGTCGCCGGCACAGGCAATGGCAATTGCCTTTTTTTTTTTAATGTCAAATAGAGTCAAACATGAACTTTTTGGGTTCTGCCTTATTTGTTAAACATTTACGAAAACTGTCATTGGAAGAAAAAACTCTGTTTATTATTTATAAGTCAGATGGCTCTTCTAATGATATTTACTCTGGTATACGATTAATGTATGTGAGAGAATTCATTGAAACAGCATAATGTATTGAAATACAGTCCTCAGCCTAGCTGGTAATTTCCGAAATGAAAAATGAACGAATGCTATTCGACTCAATCAGAAATTACAATACATATAAAAAAGGATCAATCTTATTGTAGGAGCATTTAGCCAGCCATCCGTAACCAAGACAGTCGTCCCACCCATAATATTTATTCCTCATACAAAAAGCGTGACAGTTCAGCATTCACTGTCGCTATCTATATATGTGCATTTGCTAGATTTCTCACATTGGGTTCTGCCTTTGACCAACCTTCCATTGCCGCTAGCACAGGCAATGGTAATTGAAGAAAAAATAAAAATTGCAGCTCGCGGTGCTTCTTACATGACACGCTAATTGCAGCCGTGGTATTCTCATAAAACCGATGATAGCCACTGCTATGGGCCTCAACAGACTTAATTAATCCGTGTAATAAAATTGTGCCCTTAGCACCCGGCTGTTTGTCATGAATGGTATGGCTTTAACCTTCGTGTAATTACATTCATTATAACGTGTGTGTCACATGAACACGAGTAGAGGAGGAAACTTCTGGCTTGGATGAACAGGTTCATTAGAGCTTTATTGCTGATCAAATTGCATCCATATTTGTGGTAAGAAGTCGGTCGTTGGAAACAAGTGGTCTAAGTCCAACGTCAGTATGTCTTGATGAATAGGCGAAACGTATTATGTCTTTTATGTCTTTTTCATTTTTGTAATTGTAGGACATAAACGGATATAGCTGGTATCTCAGAAAATAATTTGTATCTTCTCATGTCAGGTAAATGTAATTACTTTTGGGATATGTAGAGAAATCTTAACTATTCTCCTCTCTATCTCTACAGAGAAATTATAAATTCGCCATAAATCTGCTTAAAGTATCTAACACAAATTTACATATAATTACAGCAATCATTCTAATCATTAGGATGGAAGCTGGGTTATATGAGATAGCTTCACAAACTATACTATATAAACATTGATTTAATATTCTAATTTTTTTTTAATCTTATTTACCTATAAATGTTATTGCTCAATGCAGATCTGATATAAAGAAAGAATCGTGATAGCTAAAAAAGTATAGACTTGGTTTTTATTAAACTAATTATCAGTTATAAAAATAATTTACTTCCAGATAAAATCATAACTATTAGTACGTGAATTAAAATCTGAGAATAAATCAATTTGAAACTGTAGGTAATAAGCCATAAGTTAACTAACCAGTAAAAAATTAAGTAACAATTTTGATAGGGTTTAACACTTCGAAGATTGAATTAATTATTAATGGAGCTTGTATATATATTAAAAACAAATAATTTTTAATCAAAATCTAATGTAAATGTTGAATATATGGTTTACCTGAATAAAGATATTTCATAAAACGTTAAATTAAACCATTTAAAAACCGCGAAAAGGTTCCATACAAGATATTTAAAAAGAGGTCATATATAAAAATTTGTGTCAAATTTTTGCATGAATAATACTTTCTACAATACTATTTTAATTACTGTACTATTTTTACAATTATTAATATTCTTATATCATACTATAATAACTATTTATTATTACTATACTGTTCTTACAATACTATTTATATTACACAATTATAAATAATATTATACAATATTATTTATAGTTACAATAAATAATATTGTAGAAACGGAAAAGATTTTAATTTCATTTGAATTCACTGATACAAATTTTTACAATATATTGAAATTTAACTACTCAAACCGTAAAAGTAAAAAAAAATTTAAATTTAAGAATTTTGGATTAACCATTTATTTTTGGTGAATATTTTAAGCAAATTGTTATTTACATAAAAGTATTAATTTATTTTTCAGTCTAGTGTAAATGTATGCATTTAAGAGAAACGTCCTTGACTCACTTAAATAATGATGTAAACTAAAACTTAATGAAAATCTGTTAATTATAACTAACAAGACTGCTTTCGTGAGGTTCACTGTAGCTAACTAGGCAACGTTCGTGAGTTTAAAGCACGCTTCCAAGAACACGAACAGGGAAAATTGTGACATGTGAAGGACTAATCGGGCAAACAGGTAAATTAATTTCTTCAGGTAGCGACCACCTGCCCTTAATTTTTGAATGAATACTGTTTTAAAACGGTATGTTGCTGCCTAATGCATGTTTTTAGAGTCCTAATTGCAACTCTTAAAGTCCTAATTCTTTTAAAAAATGCATGAATTTTATTTTTTTTTGTAAGAGAAATTGCATTTGTATTTATAATTAATAGAAATAAAAGTGAATCACCAATTTGTGCCAGATTTTGTATCCATTAATCAAAATCTCTCTTTTCGTTATTGATTAAATTAGGAGAAAAGATAAAGATCGAATGATAAAAACCACTTTTGATTCAGAAATAATAAAAATAGCTAAAAAAATAATAAAATGAGTTAATTTGAATACCTTCAATATTATAAAGAATATCGTTGATATATTCGTAAAAACAATTAACAATTTTTCCTACTAAAAAAAAATATCAATAAAACAAATTAGTATTCCTCAAAAAAAAATAAGGAATATAGTTTTTTTTTAATGAAAACGTTTTTTTTGTTATTATTCATATAACATAGGTTGTTCCAAAATCTAGCGTTTAATTTTTAAAATCTTTATGTTTTTTTTAATCTTTTACTTAAATTTAACAATTTCTTTCTTGGAAATTGTATTCATTATTTTTGTAATTTATTCAAACAACACTCCACTACTGTAACTTAAAAGTAGTAGAAGTCTGGGTATAATTTGAATAGAGAAATAAAACAAGTTTGTATCATTTTTATCATGTATTTTAGACAAAATTAATAACATTTTTGTTTATATTTGTCTAATAAAAATACCATTATTAACTAAAAATGTGTGGATAATTATCAAGTATTTTAATCTATGTAGATAATGCATTTTAATTTTTCTTAACTATTATTATATTTAAAATAAACATTTATTAGCAATTTTGTTAAAAACAAATAACGTTTTATTTTGTTTGTTTTGTATTTTGGAAAGGAATACTTATTAAAATATGAAAGATTACATTATTTTTAAAACACTTTACATTATTAATAATTTTTTTTTATAAAATGTTTCCAATTCGTAACTTTCATCACTTTCAAGACACACTCATAAATTTTAGTTTGTACGATTGATTTCTGCATTGTCTTCTACATGTGAAAAACCTTTTTTTTTAGCTGGAAATCAATTTTGCAATAAGTATATCAATCTAAACACTTAAACCAGTTCTTGATGTGTGTGTGGCGTCTACTATTAGCATAACTTTACAGAAAACTATAGTTAGTTTCCATTGATACCAAGTTAACCATTCAAGAACCTCAGCTAATAGCTTTTTCAAGTGTCTCCAGGCGTTTTTTAATGCATAAATTGTCCATTTGACTAATTGTTGAATGATCTCTTTTCAAATTGGAAGCATCATTAGGCAATTATTTATTTTTCATGAGATGCAAACTATATTTTATATGACAATGTAATCGCAATTGCAGATACTTTATCTATTTTTTTTTCCTTCTTTATAAAAATAAAAAGAAGCATAGATAAGAGCAATCTTCACCACATACGGTAACATTTATATACATCAGAATAAATTACCAAGCAAAGGTTCTCAACAGATTAATGTATCTGCTGAGTGATCCAACTCGGGAACTTTGTTGGCAACGATCTAATTGCGGAAGTAATGGCTTGGCTAACAATGATGAGATATGAGGTAATTAAAACATATTTACTAAATCTATTTGAACCGAATGTTTTCTTTTTGATAGCCAGACGTGCTTTTCATCATAATCTCATAGAGTTGTATTTTCTTTCTTGCATTCTAGAATGATTTGATCTTTGCATGTTGAAGGCACTTCGATGTCTCCTGCGGTATGCAATAAACACTTTTGATCGATTTTGTTGCTTAATATCCATATTTAACTGCGCTGCATCAGTTGTATAAACACACAAGCACGCAAGTTTTACATAGGGAATAATAGAGATATCCATGTATCATCGGTGATAATCACCAAAATTGGCTTGTGGTTTATAAAGTTCTGAGTAACCTGAGGTCACTCAGGAATTTTTTCAATTAAATACGCTCAAAACCACATGCTTACGATGCTTTTATATGCTATATGCTATATATGCTTTTATATGCTATTCTGCCTTTATGGTATTGCCTATAATCATAAAAATTTGTGATATTTTTTTATGTTTTGTCCTTTTGCTGTTCTGTCTTTATTGTCTATAATCATAAAAACCTATGATATTTTTATATGTTTTGTGCTTTTTCTGTTCTGTATTTATTGCCTATAATAAAAAAAAGACAAAGTATTTCTATTTTTTTTTTTTAACTCTTTTGTGATTGAACACTAATATTTTTTTAATTGAAATTATATTTGGATTCAATTGAAGATTCTGACAGTAATAGAAAGACTTTATTTAATGGTTGTTTTTTAATGTAAATCAATTTTAAAGCTCATTATTATTTATTTTTATGTGCAGAGAAAAATCATTGGGAAATGAAAAATGAAAAATACAAATTAATGAATTGTAATAATTTTTTAAGATGTACTTATCATGGTAAAATGCATGAATCAATCAATAAGTTTTTAATTTAATTAAAAAAATATTTCATTTAGTTTATACAAAAATGATGCATTTTAAAGAGGAATTGTAACTGAATTACTTAGCAATAATAAAAAACTCTTACGTGGATGTTTAACAGTTTCTGTGTAGAAAAGGTATGACTTTTACAACATTTTACAAAGACGACACTTTAGAGTTTCTGTTGGGAAAAAGAGTGACTTAAACGACAATTACAAAAGATTCCAATATGAACACTTACATGTGGGGAAAAGGACATACATTTTAATGTTCGAAATTTGTTTGCTATTTTTTTCTGAAAAATTTTAATCAGATACGCCTCGAATATATTAATAATTTAAGGTTAATATTTAACTAAAAATAAAGTTACTTGATTTGAAAACTTGATGAATCATAATAAAATACAGCTGTAGAAAAAAAGATTTAATTCTGATGTGTTATAAAGCATAGCATTTAAAAGAGTTTTAACTACATATTTTTATAAAATATAAATAGCTTTATAAATTTTTTGCATATTTAAAAAAGTAACAAAATTTCCTATTTCATTTTTTTTTTATATACGTTTAAAAAAGGAGAAATCTGAATTAAAATATTTCCTAAAACCATTTTATTGGATATAAAATAGTAGAAGGCATCCCATTAGTTATTAATTTTATAGTTTAAGTTTTTTTACAGAAGAAAAGGGATAAAATTAAGTAAATAGAATAAAAAAAGAGCAAAAACACTCATTTAAGAACTCCCCCTGGTCAATTTGAAAATCTGCCATCCATCGTGAGAATCTATATGAAATAATAGTTACAACTTAATTGGATTTCATACGACGATATGTTATTATCCAAAAATATATATCTATTGGGTTGTATAGAAAGTAATTTCGGTTTTCACCTTTTAAGAACATTGTAAAAATCGAACTTATTATCTTGCCAGATCAAAAGAAACAAATTACATAATTTAGAACACATGTCATTTAGAAAGGAACATGCTACTATCTTACTGGATATAAAATTGTACAAGATATCATATTAATTATTAATTTCATGTTTTAAGTTTTTTTTTTACAGAAGAAAAGCGATAAAATTAAATAAATAGAATAATAAAAAGGGCTAAAACACTTATTCAAGTACACCTCTTGATCTATTTGAAAATCTGCTCTCCATCGTGAGAATCTATATCAAATAATAGGTAATTGGATTTCATACGACGATATGTTATTATCCACAAATAAATATATCTATTGGGTTGTGTACAAAGTAATTTCGGTTTTCCCCTTTTAAGAACATGGTAAAAATCGAACCTACTATCTTGCCAAATCAATATATACAAACTAATAATTTAGAACATATGTCATTTAAAGAACATGCTGGACCATGCTACTATCTTATTGGATATAAAATTGTAGAAGATATCTTATTAATTATTAATTTCATGGTTTAATTTTTTTTTTTTTACAGATAAAAAAAATAAAATTAATTAAATATAACAAAAAAAAGGGAGAAAACACTTATTTAAGAACTGCCCAAGATCAATTTGAAAATCTGGCCTCTATCGTGAGAATCTATAACAAATACTAGTTACAGGTAATTGGATGTCATACGGCGATATGTTATTATCCACAAATAAATATATCTATTGGGTTGTGTACAAAGTAATTTCGGTTTTCCCCTTTTAAGAACATGGTAAAAATCGAACCTACTATCTTGCCAGATCAAAATATACAAACTAAATAATTTAGAACACATGTCATTTAGAAAGGAACATGCTACTATCTTATTGGATATAAAATTGTAGAAGATATCTTATTAATTATTAATTTCATGGTTTAATTTTTTTTCAGATAAAAAAAGCGATAAAATTTATTAAATAGAACAAGAAAAAAAAAGGGAGAAACACTCTATTTAAGAACTGCCCATGATCAATTTGAAAATCTGGCCTCTATCGTGAGAATCTATATCAAATAATAGTTACAGCTAATTGGATTTCATACAACGATATGTTATTAACCAAGAAAAAATATATCTATATGGTTGTATAGAAAGTAATTTCGGTTTTCACCTTTTAAGAACATTGTAAAAATCGAACATACTATCTTTCCAAATCAATATATACAAACTAAATAATTTAGAACATATGTCATTTAGAAAGAACATGCTGATTGCAACATGCTACTATCTTATCGGATATAAAATAGTAGAAAATATCCTTTTTAATTATTAATTTCATGGTTTAATTTTTTTACAGATAAAAAGCGATAAAATTAAGTAAATAGAATAAAAAAAGGTCGAAAACATTCATTTAAGAACTGTCCATGATCAATTTGAAAATCTGGCCTCTATCGTGAGAATCTATATCAAATAATAGTTAGAGCTAATTGGATTTCGTACGAAGATATATTATTATCACCATTATAATTGCTTTTTTTACTGGTCTTGTAATCGGAAAACCATGCTTAAGCCTTCGTTCTGATTTCAACTTATTTCACTTTTGCCGGAATCTGACGGTAAGGGCCAAAGGCATGGGATGCAGCAAACGTTTTCCCATGCATTAATTACATCGCCATTAAATTTTAAGCGTTCTGGAACTTATGAAAAAATTTGAAAATCCATCGTCACAACAGCGGTATCATAAAAGGGCCATTAATCAACATCGAGACGTTTGAAAATTGTAGGGCTTGGTGCAGAAAAGTGCGATTTACAAGGGAAAAAAAAACGACCCTACATAACCTCGGATGAGCGTAACTTTAAGTATTTCATGTCACAATGCTTGTTAATGAATGACTTATTGCTTTGTACACAGAATAGATGTACGTCTATGAACAAGATGGTGTTGACTGATAATCTAACATGGACATGATTGGAGAATATATCAATGAATATATTATTAATTGTCTTCGATATAATGAATACATTATAGATATAACCAGTTTGAAAATTGTTTGAAAGAGATATTAATTTAATAGAGGTGTTAAAATGAAGATTCTACGAAGTACCAAGAAAAAAAATCCAGGCATGACTAGAAATTCAAATACGACTAAGATTTATAGTATTTGTTTTGACATTAAAAATAACCGAATGCAAGGTCGAATTCAGAGCAGAATGTAAATTGAATCAGAATACCCTTAGAATAAAAAATTAGAATAGAAAGCTTTTCGCTCAAGCTATCATCTTTATTCTTTAAGCAATGGAATGATTTTTCTGATAAAAAGCGTTAAGAAATAAATTTTAAAACTACAATTTTTAAAGTTATCGTGCATTACAGTTACAGTTATTACAGAGTATGAATGTAATATTTTTCAAGGTTAATTTCTTTCCTTATAATAAATCCTTTTTTATATACAATAGAACAATAGTAAAATTAAATGGCAGAGAATTCTTTCAATTATTTCAGTACTCTATTCAGAGTAGCGCAAGTAATTCAGAAATATCAGAAAATAATTGAATTTATTAATAATGAAATCAAAATGATTAAATAATTTAAAATAAATATCCCGATAACAAATTATTAATTTTTTTTATTTAATAAGCATAATAAGGATTAAATAAAATTCTTATACATAATGAGCCAAGTCAGACTTCTATTTAAAGGGGTGCTCCATCACAACAGAAGCTGCCCCCTTTCCCACCATCCATAAGTAGACTACTTATGGAATGCCCGTCTCACACTGCTGGATACTGATGGTTAGTCACAACAGTCACATAAATAATGAGCTAAAAACTACTAAAACTAAAAAACTGCTGTAATAACATAAAATTACCTATTCTATATTTCAGTATTCAGTTTGAATTCTTATAACTTTTCTTATAAAATTTCTTTCTATATAAAATTTCTTTCTATATAATAAATCTTTTTTTTTTTGTACAATAGAACAACAGCCGAATTAAATGGCAGAGAATTCTTTCAATTATATCAGTACTCGATTCAGTGTAGCACAAATAATTCAGAAATATCAGAAAATATTTCAATTTATTAATAATAAAATCAAAATGATTAAATATTTTTAAATAAATAAAACAATAAAAAATTATTTAAAAAGTTTTTTTATTGAATAAGCATAATATGATTTAAATAAAATTTTTATACCTAATGAGCCAAGTCAGACTTCTACCTACTGGTGCTCCATCACAACAGGAGCTGTCCTCTTTCTCTCCATCCATTGGTAGATAATTTATTGGAGATCTCCGTCCCTCGCTGCCGGACACTAAGGGTTAGTCACAACTGTCACATAAATAATGAGACAAAACTGCTGTAATAAACATAAAATCCCTATTCTTTATTTTCGCATTCAGTTTGCATTCTTATAACTTCTCTAATACAATTATATCCAATACAATATATTATAGAGTCGCAGGTGCTGCTTCTCATCATAGAATACGTTAATGTACACACTATCATTTCAATTACTCCTTATTGTAACATAATATGAACCTACTCCTAGATTCAACACAAAAAAGTCTTACTTTTAATTTAAAAAAAAAAAAAAAAAAAACTTCATTTCAGAATTCAATAATAGATCAATGATCATAAAAATCTCCTTTCATGAAAGGGTAATGAGTCATATCGCCAATCAAGGATCTAAGTCAGACTACTGCATACGGGTGCTCCATCACAACAGAAGCTGCCCCTTCCCCTCCATCCATCATTAGAATACTCATGGGATGTTCGTCCCGTGCTGCCGGACACTAAGGGTTAGTCACAACGATGTTATAAATAATGAGACTAAACGGCTGTAATAAACATAAAATCACCTATTCTTTGCAGTCTTATAATTTTTCTAATACAGATAGATACGCAGCTGTTGCGTCTCATCACGACATATAGAATCTACACTCTATCATTTCAATTACTCTTTATTGTAACATAATATGAATCCAGTAATATGAACTTCTAGTATGGACAAAAAAAAACCCTTTTCTTTAATTAAAAACACTACATTTCAAAATTTACTAACAGATCAAGGAATATGAAAATCTCCTTTCATAAAAGGGCAGCTAGTCAAGCAGCCAAGTTACACTTTTATCTACGTGTGCTCCATCACAGCAGAAGCTAACCACCCGCCCTTTCCCACAATCCATAAGTAGACTACTTATGGGGTGTCCATCCCACGCTGCCGGACAGAGGGTTAGTCACCAGCCACATAAATAGTGAGACTAAACTGCTGTAATAAATATAAAATCACCTGTTCTTTATTTTTGTATTCAATTTGTATTCTTATAACGTGTCTAATACAGTTAGAGCCGCAGCTTCTGCTTCTCATCATAAATATAGAATCTAGATAGAGATTCTATATTATTACTATGCTATATAGATTACTCTTTATTGTAACATAATATGAACCTATATTAACTTATTCCAAGATTGAAATCAAAAGTGCTTTCATTTAATTAAAAAAACTATATTTCAAAATTTAATAATAGATCAATAATCATAAAAATCTCCTTTCATGAAAATGCACCGAGTCATATCGCCAGGCAAGAATCTCAGTCACATAAATAACAGTCATATAAATACACAACAGTCACATAAATAATGAGACTAAACTGCGATAATAAACGTAAAATCACCTATTCTTTATTTTCTTGTTGAGTTTGCAGTCTTATAACTTTTCTAATACAGTTAGATACGCAGCTGTTGCTTCTCATCACAGAATATAAAATCTACACTATCATTTCATTTACTCTTTATTGTAACATAATATGAACCTACTCCTAAAAAAAACCTACTCCTACAAAAAAAAAAAAAAGTCTTTACTTTAATTAAAAAAAAAAGAACTACATTTCAAAATTTAATAATAGATCAATGATCATAAGAAAACCCTCTTTCATGAAAGGGCAGCGAATAATAAAATAAACGAGACGCACTAATCATACCTAACCGCATCAAAATCGTTGAAATTTTTCCAATGAGTGTAATCCAAGCTTGATGGTATCTGGCGCCCAAAGACAATATACGACCGCACCATCCCCCGAGACCCAATTTCTGCAGCTGGATATTATTTCAGGCCGAAAGAAAAAAAGTGTTGACAACCCAACTCCCTTTAACGGTTGGAGCTTAATGGTTAACAATAACCTCGCGAAAACACGTCCTGTCCATCATGCAACCATCAACCCTTTTGCTCTACAGCAAAGAATCACGCATGGCCTGATAACATCTCGGCTTGAGGGATCCAAAACGTCAAACGTTGTGACGTAAGTACTTTCTAATATAACGTGCCAAAAGCATTACCTGACAGAACGTTGGGAATCACCTTTCAGAGCGAATGTGATCTGCTTTCCCAAAATATGAGATGAGATGAGATGCGTATCGGCAAGCCGAAATATCTCTGGCCCCAAATGGTTTTTCTTGACAAATTGTAGCCAATATTTCTCTGTCGTTGTTAAAAAAGAACTCCTTAATCTCTAAGATGTTATTTGGGGCCCGACCTTTAGCCCATTTTTGAAAGGATTATGATTAATGGATTAGCAAACGCACCGCCATGATCATTAATGGGAAGGCCTTCAGGATATATAGACGATGACACTGACCTTGCTTATGAAATTAACTCAGCGCGTCAAGACTTTATTATTATTATTATTTTTTTGTTCTTCTATTTAATTCCTTAATGAAAAGAAGGATTTTTAAACGTTGAATTTTCAAAGGATTCGCTTAGGATGGATGAAAAATACGCTTAAGCACGATTTTGGATGCCTCCAAATTCAGTGGGCGTGCTTCTGGGGTCAAATATCTGGTGCAACTTGATGGATGGAGAACGATTAGGGATCCCTGTCGTTACATTTGCATTTCTGCACTCGCTCTCTGGATCGTCGAGTTTGAGTGATGTTTCCATTTAAATATACAAAGCTAATTGGCTATTGGCCTTTAACACATTATGATGTCGACGCAAATTCCAGGGTGGTCTGTCCACTTTGCCCTTTGGGTGCTAGGTATTTATTATTGTGAACACTTCTCCCCGTGTGACAAATAATAAATTAAATAATTTTAGAGAGTGATTAATAGATAGTTGCAGGAAAATTTGCTGAAATTTTTGCTTCTTTATTTATAAGTAATTAAAAACACATTATCTATCTTAATTTATCGATTAATAAAAAAATATATAAAGGAAAACTAAGAAAAATATGAGAAAAGAAACTAAGGCAAAAAAGAAAAATGTGAAAAAGAAACTAAGGAAAAAAGAAAAATATGAATAAAGAATATTTTTATAAGACAAACATTAAAAAATAAAAAGAATAGAAGTAAAATGCATAAAACTAGAATGATATATATTTGGTATTTAAAGGCACCTTCCTAAAAATAATTGTAATATATTTATTTTTAATTAAAGCTATGAAATAACAATTGAATTTAATTACATTTGTTATTGTATCGCATTTTTTAACAATCAATTCAATATGAAAATTATTCACTAATTTATAAACTACAAGTACACGGCCCTGACGGGCGAGTGACTAGCACTCTGGCTCTCGGGGCCATCCGTTTTCGAGTTCGAGTCTCGGCGATGCCATGGATGTTTGTAGTGGTTCGGAATACACTTTAAACCGTATGTCCTGGCTTAATATGGCTGTAGTACATAGGGCTGACAACCCTACCCTGTAAAAAGAAAACATTTCTCGTCTAGTAGATAGACGACCTTTTGGCCACCATGGGGCTGTTGCGTCACTGATGATAATAAACTACACTAAATAAAATTCTATACTACACTACAAGTAGCTCACTAAATTATGATTTATTAATAATATTTTCATTTGAATAATGAAAATATAATGATTAATGTGGAGTAATAAAAGCTATAAATTATATTCTTGCTAACTACTTATTTTTTAAACGAACATTTTTTTATAGCACGCTAATTAAAATAATGAAGATATAAAAATGATTAATGTGTATGAAAGACTCTGAATTATGTTCTTACTAATTATAGATTTTTTTTTTTAAAACAGTTATCAAATGAATAAAAATCTCATTGCTTATACCATAAACCAAAAATTTATTCAAATGAAATGATTTGAAGAACTAGTTTTGTTATAGTGTGGAAGGTTAGATGATGGCTTTAAACTTTAGATGATCTTCCAAATGATATTTATAGAAATGCGCCTTTTATTTTAATGACATACATTACATTCGTAATCACACACTAAAAGATATAAATCATTAATTCTTATTGAAGTACGAAGTGAAGAAGTGCACACTTATGTATATGTATGAAAACTATGGGTTGAAATATTATATTAATTTATAGGCAAATGGCATGATAACTAAAAACGCATACTAACCAACCAGTAGTAATAATATTAAAGCACTTTATTATAGGGCTTTAAGATGAATGTATTAATATCAGAAATCACACGATCTTTGAAGCTATAAATATTAACACTTTAGCGGGAAGGCACTAACCATTAAGATCTGTATCACTTATAAAGACTAGAATTGCCCTTTAAGAAAATAAAAATTGCCACTAACCACAGGAATAGACTTTATATCATGGGAAAAGTTAGTACTTTACTGCTGAAGATATTTATTTTTTGTATGCTATCAACTAAACAGTTGCTGTCTCTAATAGACACAATCATTGCTGATGTTATACAGGCCATGGAAGATTTTAAGAAAGATAGTTTTCATAAATTGTGTAGCCTCTGTAACCGTGTCAACCTCTTACTTACTAACTTAAATTAAGAGTCAGCAATGTGTTATAATTCAAAGGTGCAGCCTTTTTATATTTTTTATGAACCATTTACATTTTAATTATTACTTCATCTTCCTACATATGCACAAAATGCATTTTGCTGTATTTCCTGCAGCAAAATCCGCATCGAATCATTTCTTGTAAAAATATTGTAGTCAAACAATAAATATTATAATTGCGTAAATATTATCAAGTTGGGCTAACTTTCAAACTTTCAAGTCAAACTTGAACCAATAAAACCAAGACGATTTCATTGTCTAGAACACGGGTGGTCAACCCAAATGACCTTGCGGGCCACTTTGGAAATGCATTCTAACCGCATATAAAATTATATATACCCATATCAGATTTAGAACCATTATAGACATTTTTATATTCATATTACAATCTGTTATATTAGATATTCTAAGATGCTCGCGCATCATGAGTTCGCATAATATAATTTAATTATTCTGTGAATGCATAAATAAAATAGGCAATATCTGCTATATAAGAATATTCACAAGAATATTATTTTAAAATCAAAGTTAATTTTTTCTCATAATTTCGACAATTAATTTTTGAATATATGGATGCACAAATAATGTATTTTTTAATACATTGGTTTTCACTACTTTGGCCATTATAAAATAAATATATTTTGTAAAAGTGGGATAAATCTCACGGGCCGCAAAAATGTTCAAGTCGAGCCGCGGGTTGGCTAACCCTGGTCTAGAATTAAATGTAACAAATGCTTACCTAAGACAAGTTGTTTTCGTTATTAATGGATTCTGAGGCAAATTATTCTTTAAGGATATTATTTTTTTTACCAACTAAATAATTTTATTTAAAAAATCTAGGCGTACCCATAAGTCAGTGTCCTTGAAGTTAATCGCTCGATGTAATTCATGTTACATTTTATACTATGGTAGTTGAAATTGATGCAATTATCATTAATTTTTCTGTAGTCTTACGGTATTATCGCTGTAGTCTTATATTATCGCTGAGTCTTGCGGTATTTTGTTAAAAATTGTTATAAATGAGTGTTTCAATAAAGTAAAAAATGAAAAATAACAAAAAAAAAAGTTTTAAAAAGTCAAAAACTAGCAGAAGTCAAGAAAATCAAATACGTCTTTTTTATTCTGTAAGTGATTTAAAATGCTTATTCAGATAAAATTTAAAAATGCATGAGTAATCATTACATAACACAATCAAATTTTTGCTGTAGACTTATCGTGTGATTGCAAATCGATTTTGTTAAAAATAATTATAAATGAGTGATTTAATAAAGTAAAAAGATGAAACTTAACAAGAATAATGTGCCTTAGAGAAGAAGTAAAAGAATTCAATAAAATCAAACTTTTTCATTTTGTTAAGTGATTTAAAATGCTAATTCAGATTAAATTTAATAATATATCAGCAATCTTTAAACATAATACATAAAACACTCATTAATTTTGCTGTAGTCTTACAATGTGACTGCAAGTCGATTTTGTACAAAATAATTATAAATGAGTGATTTAATAAAGTAAAAAGATGAAAAATGACAAAAATAAAGTGTTTTAAAGAAGAAGTAACATAATTCAAGAAAAAGGAATATGTCTTTTTTTTCATTCTGTAAGCCACTTAAAATGCTGATTCAGATAAAATTTAAAAAATACATCAACAATCATTAAACGTAATACGTAAAACAATCATTAATTTTGCTGCAGTCATAAGATCGGTGCAGTCATAATCGGTGTGACTGCAAATCGGTTTTGTTAAAAATAATTATAATTATATTAATAAAAATAATTATATTGTAAAATAATTAAATAATTATAATTATTTAGTTTCATTAACTTTGCTGTAGCCTTATCGCGTGAATGCAAATCGATTTTTTTAAAAATAATTATAAATGAGTGATTTAATAAAATAAAAATATGAAACATAATAAAAAATAATATGTTTCAAAGAAGAAATAACAGAATTCAATAAAATTGAATATGTCTTTTTAATTCTGTAAGTGATTAAAAATGCTAATTCACACAAAATTTAATAATACATCATCAATCATTAAACGTAATACATAAAGACAATTATTAATTTTATTGTAGTCTTCTTACCATGTGTCTGCAAATCGATTTTGTTAAAAATAAATATAAATGAGTGATTTAATAAAGTACAAAGATGAAACAAATCGAATATGTCTTTTTCATTCTGTAAGTGATTTAAAATGGTTACCCAGATAAAATTTAAAAATGCATCAGAGAAATACAATGCAAATGAAAACTTGCCCAAAAACAAAAACATATTTCTTCAAAAATTCTCCGTCTTACAACAAATCTAAACAAACTTCCTCGTCCTATTACAGCATGAAATTTTACTCTCCCTATGAGTTGAAGCTAAGAGCTGTCTGCTCAGTTTCAATGATTCATTTCACGAAGGGAGAAAGATAAAAGAAAACTTGAGAAATATTTCTTAAGGCTGATTAGTCAATACCAGAGTTCTACCTGACCGGAATTATAATTAATGGGGAAATCCATTACCTTCTAACCCGGCTTCTGTTCATTTTAAGAAACAAAATTAGAGCAAACCGTATTCGATGTATTATAGTTCACAACTTTTTTACTTTTACCTACGAATCAGTTGCTAGGGCAAATCGTCTTACACGGATTCTATTAATAGATTGTTATGCATAATATGTACTTACACCACACACCTTATATAATGATATTCACACATATGACTTAAGGCTTCGCCTTCAGAAATATATTTCAGGTTCTATTAAATGATAATTTATTAAAACAAAATTGGGTTTTATGAAGCCTATATTCAAATAAAATTTTCATCGTTCATCTTGCTTGATGACTTCCACCAAGTCGTCAAGAAATACCGAGAACATATTGCTTAGGATTGATTCCAAGGTGCAATCCAAACTGTTTGATTTGTACTTGAATTCAAATGAAATGAATTGGACCTTTGCTATTATGTATACATTTTTTTCGTTGAACATCGACTGGCTTTATGTACCACTTATATATGTCACTAATAATGCATCAAACAGATGATATATGGAATTTATAGAGATAACTGCCCAGCATTCCTTAGCCCACCATGGGGAAGTGACGCAAAGAAAAGAACTGCCCAACACAGGATTTGCCAACACACGGCCCCGGGCCCGCCTTGGACATTTTCCGGCCCGTGAGATTTATCACACTTTTACAAAATATATTTATTTTATAATGGCCAAAGTAGTGAAAAACGATGTATTAAAAAATACATTATTTGTGCATCCATATAATCTAATTTGATAATTATGGCATAAAAGTTGTTAGCGCTTTGTTTCAACTTACACCTGTGAATCGTTTTTTTTTCTAAAATTAAATTGACGAAACACAAAACACGCTCAAACATAACGGACGCAACACCCATTACGATGTGCAAATATCCAAATTGAAATCTATTTGCAAAAGCTAAGTGAAAGAGTGGAGAAACAAATATCGAACTTGTAAAATAAATATTTTTTAATGATTTCATTTTTTTTATTTCATTTCTATTTATATATTTTTTATATTTCATTTTTAGTGTTACATGTTTTTTTAGAATGTGCGTTTAGTATCATTATTATTATATTATCTACGTTTACATGGGAAAATAATGCTAAACACAATAATGATAACTCATTATGTTTCAATTTTTCACTCCAAATAATGTCTATAGTGAGTCTAAATCTAGTATGGGGATACATAATTTTATTTGCAGTCCGCAGATTTTTGATATATTTCCAAAGTGGTCCGCAAGATCATTTGGGTTGGCCAACCCTGGCCCAACATTTACATATATGTGAGAAAACACAATAAACTCATAGTATTTTTCAAATATCGTTCATGATATCAACCATCATGACTATTGATACGAAATGTTTTATACATTGCTACCTTGAGACTCTTGTTCCTGAAAACAGTATCTGCAACGGACGTCGTCAGTGTATTCAAATCTGAGTTGTCCTGCAAGCTAATTGTGCATGTTACCATTGAGCTACAAGTCAGACATCATGAATATTAAATCTTCAATTAAATTTTATTATATAATTTCAGACCATAGATAATTCTCGTTAATTGGGAGAAAATCAATGAAATAACAATAATATTCAAGATTCATAAAAAAAAAATTATAACCCATGAAATTACAATCGTTAATAGTAAGGAATAGCTGCAATATTATTCTTAGTAAATACTTTCAGTGGAAATAATTAAAAAACTTTGGTTCAAATTTTTTCAATATTTAACGACTGATATAATAAATAATTAATACCATTAAAACATTACACAAAAAAATCGTCCCTATAATTTTTTATTGATCCTTTTTAACTAATAATAGGATTTGAAGACATTTAATCCTATAAATATTATTTAAATACAAATCTACTACTTTTTCTAATTCGATGAACTTTTTGTAAGTGCTTAGCTGCTTGCAAATTGTTGCTTTCAACAAATTGCAAATTGCTGCTTTCTTCCTTTCATTTGTTGTTTCTTCAAATCAAGAAGATTGTTGAAGAATGTTCTAAGTCAAACTTTTTCCTTGTCTGTTTAAGCTATGATTCATAGTGGTGTATGGATACATAAGGTCAAGTTGCAATTTGTAAGAAGTTAGTTGAGGTACTTCTGGGTTGCGATGGTTAGTTCATCCTCGTTAATAACTGTTCACCTTTTCCGAAAAGCAATATGTTCTTCTGACAAATTATCTGTCTTCAATGTTAAGAGCAATACAAATTCCCTCAGAGATTTCAGAGAGTAATCGTAACAAGAAGAAATCCTTTATCTGAAAATAATCTGTTTTTAACGTTGATATTTTTTTGCAAATTAAAAGAAAACACTGAACATTTAATAAAATAATTCAATATGAGGAGTTACACAAATGGTTATTCGTTTTCACGTTTGACTCATGAATCATCTGAATCAAAAATGAATCTGTATTCATAAATCTTTTGAATCAAAATGAATCTGCATTCATGAATCTTTTGAATCAAAATGAATCTGTATTCATAAATCTTTTGAATCAAAATGAAGCTGCATTCATGAATCTTTTGAATCAAAATGAATAATTCACAAATCTTCGAATCAAAATGAATCTGAATTCATGAATATTTGGAATTAAAAAATGAATCTGAATCCAGGAATCTTTTGAATAAAGGATTCTGAATTCATGAATCTTCGAACAAAACGAAAGTGAATTCACGAATGAATTGAATCAAAATGAATATGAATTCACGAATATTTTGAATCAAAATGAATCATGATCCTTTTTGAATCAAACATCTGAGTTCATGAATCTTTTTTATCAAAATTTAAGTCTTTTGAAATATAATCACCTCTTCTATTTGTAAGAATGCTTTTGGATAGCATATGTGGGCTTGAATTATCCTTCACTTTGGAAAGAGATACAGCTTTTTTTTTCCAATGCAGCTGGCAAGCAGACATGGACATCTTAGATGCCTTAAGGCAAGCTCTGCACAGACGTTAGTCACTTTGCATTACCCAGGGGCGCGTGTAACACGGACGCGGAGTCAATGCCGCCGCAACGCTCTACGATCATATTAGACCAGGACCTACGGTTTAAAGAACCACACACACATCCATGGCACCACCGGGACTCGAACGAAACCTGAGACGCCAGAGCGCTAGCCACTCGGTCATACATACAAATTTATCGTGTGCATTTTCGTTGTATATTCATACAATTTCGATGATAGCTCGGTTATTAAATTTTAAATCGAAAATCGTTAAAATTAAATCGTTTGTTTAGACTTCTTCTTATAGACCTTAATCTAACAATAATCTTGAATTATTACTTAATACTATAGCACATATAATTAAATATTTTCTACTATATCTTCATATCAGCATTAATTATAAAAGCTTTGGACATCTACTAACAAAACAACAAATAAATCAACAACCAATCTGACTAAATCCAGTTGTGCACCAAAGTCTGATGACAATTTTAAATGATAATAAAGAGATTCATAAAAATTTATATCATAATCATTTTGATACACTTATGGAGTTTACATTAAGATTAATTCATTATTCTGAAAAAAAAAAATTATTGTCACCACACAAGTTTTTCTCTAAAATTCATTACCTACATCCCTTTGTATTTCTGCTATAACAATCAGTGTTTGCTGCATATTATGGTAATGTCTTTAAATAGTTCCTAAGATCACAATAAAAAGAATTAAATGAAAATGAAATGCATTTTGAAATCAATATAAAGAATTTTACTTATTGAGTGCGTTAACTTATTGATTTGTTGCATCATAAGGTATATAAAAATTTTGTTTGTATGTCATTTCACATAATTAACTAAACAAAATTTATATGTTCAAAAGAAAGCTAGAGTACGAGAAAGTCAAATGTGTAATTTGTGTACAGTTTAAATAGGTAAAAGAGATTTTTTTAACATAAACATGTTTATATTAAAACACCGAGTTAGTTTTACATAAGGATCAACTGGCCAAAAACGTTACTCTGATATGAGATGTAACTGAGTGATGACTTAAAATAATTTTGCCATGATAATATAAGTTAAAAAAACGATTCCTGATGGTTTAGTTGAAATATTGACAATGAAGGTTATGTCATCTTTCATAAATGGTGTAGTGTTACATAAAATTCAATCAATCATCAACAAGATTAATGAAAGGAGATTTTTCTAATGCAAAAAAGATAACTTGTATTGATTAATTAGTGTCATATGTAAAATAATTTACTATGCAATAAGATTTACAGGTGTGTCACGTCAATCAAAATGACATGCTAAAATATGAACATTCTAAACAAATGCATAAGAATAAAAATCCTTCAAGGTTATCCTTCCAGCCTTCAGATTCCCTAATGTACGTACAATCTGAGGTAACTACTCTGATGTCGCCCAAATCCGAATCACCACCAGAGATGGCTACGTTGCTCATAAACTAAAACTAGAAATTGTGCAGTTGTATTGATATTGTAAATGTACTATTGTAATGCTACTAAGTGATGCACACGCTGGTTTACCTAATGACTACTCTATTCACACGAATAGATATAATAGGTTTGAAATGTAAAACAATGAAATTAAATTTAATTTGTTAATTAAACTTACTCAGCTTGTCATTTGTACTAGTTATTACCTCTAAGCAACCGATTCCACATACATGCCTTGTATGCATGTGGAATGCAACGTAAAGATAATGCAATTTGTGCAATGGAATGCAACGTGAAGATAATGAAATTTCTGAAATGGAATGCAGCGTAAAGATAATGCAATTTGTGAAATGGAAGGCAACGTAAAGATAATGCGATTTGTGCAATGGAATGCAACGTGAAAGATAATGCAATTTCTGAAATGGAATGCAGCGTAAAGATAATGCAATTTGTGAAATGGAAGGTAACGTAAAGATAATGCGATTTGTGCAATGGAATGCAACGTGAAGATAATGCAATTTCTGAAATGGAATGCAGCGTAAAGATAATGCAATTTGTGCAATGGAATGCAACGTAAAGACAATGCAATTTGTGCAATGGAATGCAACGTAAAAGACAATGTAATTTGTGCAATGGAATGCAACGTAAAGATAATGCAATTTGTGCAATGGACTGCAACGTAAATAGAGTGTCATTTGTGCAATGGAATGCAACGTAAAGATAATGAAATTTGTGCAATGGAATGCAGTGAAGATAATGAAATTTGTGCAATGGAATGCAACGGGTAATGCAATTTGTGCAATGGAATGCAACGTAAAGACAATGTTTTGTGCAATGGAATGCAACGTAAAGATAATGCAATTTGTGCAATGGACTGCAACGTAAATAGAGTGTCATTTGTGCAATGGAATGCAACGTAAAAGACAATGCAATTTGTGCATGTGGAATGCAACGTAAAGGTAATGCAATTTGTGCAATGGAATGCAACGTAAAGGTAATGCAATTTGTGCAATAGAATGCAACGTAAAGATAATGCAATTTGTGCGATGGAATGCAACGTAAATAGAGTGCAATTTGTGCAATGGAAGGCAACGTGAAGATAATGCAATTTGTGCAATGGAATGCAACGTAAAGATAATGCAATTTGTGCAATGGAATGCAACGTAAAGATAATGCAATTTGTGCAATGGACTGCAACGTAAATAGAGTGCAATTTGTGCAATGGAAGGCAACGTGAAGATAATGCAATTTGTGCAATGGAATGCAGCGTAAAGATAATGCAATTTGTGAAATGGAAGGCAACGTAAAGATAATGCGATTTGTGCAATGGAATGCAACGGATAATGCAATTTCTGAAATGGAATGCAGCGTAAAGATAATGCAATTTGTGAAATGGAAGGTGTAAAATTTTTGTGCAATGGAATGAACGTGAAGATAATGCAATTTCTGAAATGGAATGCAGCGTAAAGATAATGCAATTTGTGCAATGGAATGCAACGTAAAGACAATGCAATTTGTGCAATGGAATGCAACGTAAAGACAATGTAATTTGTGCAATGGAATGCAATAAAGATAATGCAATTTGTGCAATGGACTGCAACGTAAATAGAGTGTCATTTGTGCAATGGAATGCAACGTAAAGATAATGAAATTTGTGCAATGGAATGCAGTGAAGATAATGAAATTTGTGCAATGGAATGCAACGTAAAAGGTAATGCAATTTGTGCAATGGAATGCAACGTAAAGACAATGTAATTTGTGCAATGGAATGCAACGTAAAGATAATGCAATTTGTGCAATGGACTGCAACGTAAATAGAGTGTCATTTGTGCAATGGAATGCAACGTAAAGACAATGCAATTTGTGCATGTGGAATGCAACGTAAAGGTAATGCAATTTGTGCAATGGAATGCAACGTAAAGGTAATGCAATTTGTGCAATAGAATGCAACGTAAAGATAATGCAATTTGTGCGATGGAATGCAACGTAAATAGAGTGCAATTTGTGCAATGGAAGGCAACGTGAAGATAATGCAATTTGTGCAATGGAATGCAACGTAAAGATAATGCAATTTGTGCAATGGAATGCAACGTAAAGATAATGCAATTTGTGCAATGGACTGCAACGTAAATAGAGTGCAATTTGTGCAATGGAATGCAACGTAAAAACAATGCAATTTTTGCATGTGGAATGCAACGTAAAGACAATGAAATTTGTGCAATGGAATGCAGTGAAGATAATGAAATTTGTGCAATGGAATGCAACGTAAAGATAATGCAATTTGTGCAGTGGACTGCAACGTAAATAGAGTGTCATTTGTGCAATGGAATGCAACGTAAAGATAATGAAATTTGTGCAATGGAATGCAGTGAAGATAATGAAATTTGTGCAATGGAATGCAACGTAAAAGGTAATGCAATTTGTGCAATGGAATGCAACGTAAAGATAATGCAATTTGTGCAATGGAATGCAGTGAAGAAAATGCAATTTGTGCAATGGAATGCAACGTAAAGGTAATTTAATTTGTGCAATGGAATGCAACGTAAAGACAATGCAATTTGTGGATGTGGAATGCAACGTAAAGACAATAAAATTTGTGCAATGGAATGCAATGTAAAGATAATACAATTTTTACAATGGAATGCAATCTAAAGGAATGGAATGCAATGGAACCTACAGAAGAGAATAAGGAAATGAGTCTTCTTAGAAGACTTATAGGGGTAACTGCTTTTGTGTATTGCATGGAAGAAAACTACAAAAACGCAAGCCAAGTAGTCGTGTCAATGCGATGCGCTTTTATATTATGTCCCAATCCCAATCATGTCCTTAATAAAACCACTGACTGGAACACAGGCCATCACATGCTCAAATAGTGTGCAGGAAGACAGAGGTTGGAATCCCTGGAGGCTTTGTTGTAGTCACTTCTTTCAGAAACGAGGAAACTGTATGGCGATTGTGCCAATATGTGTAAAAAGCTTCTCGATGCGATATTCATGCTATCTGGTAAGAGTTTTCCGGCTTTTATTTCATACGACATGTGAATGCGAGGTAGTTAACCCTAAAAGTCCTACCGAAAAAGGTTCTTTTTTTTTTTTATTTTATGTTAGGCTTTATTTTATGTTATGGATACAGCTGCTTGATTTTTCAATGATTAATACAAATAAATTAATTATTGGAAAAATGTTCATAACTAACTTTTAGAATTATGCAACTTTTT
This sequence comes from Caerostris extrusa, assembly GCA_021605095.1. Classification (NCBI taxonomy): domain Eukaryota; kingdom Metazoa; phylum Arthropoda; class Arachnida; order Araneae; family Araneidae; genus Caerostris; species Caerostris extrusa. The sequence continues at coordinate 70,218 of BPLR01018021.1, read as the reverse complement.
TTGGCGAATGCTTTTTGATTAATTTTAAAATCCAGTGCATTTAAATTGATCTAACACATTGGATTGTTCGACTAGTGCCCGGTAGTAGCTTGCGCAGCTAACGTGCAGGAGGGCTGAGATTTGAATCTACTGGCAGCATTGTTGTAGTTAGTCACTCATTCAGAAACCAATCCTGGCGACGATATGGATGTTTTTTGGTGGTTCGGAACTGTAAGTCCCGTTCTATTTAGCCTAAAGTGTGCACAAGATGACCGTAGAGCGGCAAACCAAACCATTCAGAAACGAGGAGAATGAATGGCGATTGTATCAATACGTGCAAAAAACGTCTCACATCAGCTGCCTGGTGGGAGTTTTCTGATTTCTCCCATATGACACGCAAATGAGGAGCAATTACCCTTAAAGTCCTTCCGAAGGTCTTTATCTTGTTTTCATCACCCCATTGGTGGCATGTTAGTGGATACATAAGTTCTATAAGTGGTATATAAAACCGGCCCTACATTCAACAACAACAAATAAAAAAAAAAAACAATTTTATTCCGTTTTCTTAATGAATGTAAAAATCTGCTTCTTAATATATAATTAATAGAAACTAAAAAATAAATATATTTAATCATTTTAAAAATAAGACCTTCTTTTGAAATCTGCCATAATGATAAAAACTTAAAAAGAACTTGATTTATCATGTTTTATAATCTAAGGAAAAGTTTTGTGGAATTTTAAATTGATACATTTAAATGATTACGCTGATCACGATTAATATTGTATCACGATAATACAGTATATAATGACGTAACACTATGAAGAAATATTCAATTCAATAATTTATTGCAAAACTAATTGATAAAATTTAAACTTTTAGCAATCTTTATTAAGAAATAATAACTTAAATGCGTTGTTATTTCATTTCTATTATTTTACAAATAGCATGAATGTTGTATATATATATATATATATATATATATATATATATTGATATATTATTCAAATGAATTTTGATTTTAAAAATTCTAACAATTTTCGTAAAATACCTTTAATTTATTATTACTATAGATTATAAATATTATAATCGAAAGAAGTCATAGTAGTTAGTGTTATGCTAAAAAGTCTTAAAAAGTATCTAATAACGCCACTTTCTCTCGTATTAATGATGATTATTATTACTATAAGTAAACCAAGTAATATAAAAAAAACTTTAAAGTCAATTCCTACTTTTTTTTTTTCTATATTGCAGAAAGTCCTTTATAAATAATTTTTCATTCATTTTTTTAAGTTAGAAAAAATTCTCTCTCTCACACACACATACACACTTTCCATCTCTCTCACTAATTTATTCACATGTTTCATTTTCCGTTTTGTTCCCTCCTTGACTCAGACTAGAACATAGAATGAAAGACGAATCTGAAAAAGAAATTTTTTTCCAGATATCTACACGTTTCGTCACTGACAGTATTTATTCCTAAATTTATATCCTGCTAAATATCTTATATATGAGAAATTTTTTCTCCCTTATAAAACTAAAATTAATTAATTAAATTTAATTAATGAATTAATATTTGAAAAACCTGTATTAACATCAAGTGTCATCCACTACAAGTTTAAAAAATGTATTTGAACTTGAGTGGATGAATATAAAGTAATTTATTAACGATTGGAAATTTGAACAAGATATATAAATATATATAGAGATAGTGTGAACTAATAGTAGGAATTGAATAACAGGTTCTTTTAAGCAAAAATATCCCTTATATCTTCCAAAGGTAAGGTAAGGTAAAGATCTCTAATCCTTCAAATTGCAGACCAATCTCTTTCTTGCAACATTAAGTAAATTAACCGAGTACATTATTTTTAGAAACATTAAATCATATCTTACTAAACACTGAATCTTGATTCCTCGTCAATTCGATCTTACAACAAATCTCTCTGATCATCAATTTTTAAGATTAACAGAACTGATCTCTGAAGGACTTATCAAAAAGCCCATTACTGAATTAATCTTCTTAGATTTTGGCAAGCCCTTTGATAGTGTTTAAATAGACTGTCTAATCCACAAACTTCATGTATATGAATTTCCAATTTATCAAATTTATCTTATTCATTCATATATTACCAAAAGGAATTTTAACTCTTAGCGTCAATAAACATTTATCTACTATCAAGAATATTAACGCAAGTGTACCCCAACTTCCTAGTTGCATCTAATCTTTCATCAATGACATCCCTAAAATTAACTTGACTCTTATCTTAGGTGCTGTTTAAGTTCATTCTCATCACGTTACTATTTCAGCAAATATTTTACAAAATTATATCCACACATTAAAAGCTTGGCTTACCAGGTAAAAATTAATAGGCCAAATTGCAAAATAGGGGTCGTTGGGCCTTGAGACTTCTTTTGGCTACCAGGTGGGCGATTTCGAACCAGTCCCAAAAGTGGTATCCAAGGTATAATTGCTGATTGCCTGATGCAAATAATCCTAATGCCTGATTGGCAAATATTAATTAAGTAGTTTTGATTGTCCAAGATTAATTACATGGTTTAATTCAATTACTTGAATTTTCTAGAAAGAAAAAAACGAAACCGTTAATTTTAATAACGATTCATTTCATTCTTTTACCAATTCATGAGGTTAAGATTGTTTTCTTTCTTGTACAATACTGCTAATCGAAATATTTTGTCTGTACATGTTTCGATTAGCGATTGTTTGTTATTTTAGATGTCAATTTCAAAATTCCAGGCATCTTAAAATGCCAGGTGTTACTGCAGGGATTTAGAATACCAAGGTAAGTTGAAAATTGTTGAATGGCATATGTTTGGTTTGATTGCTAAGAATGTATAAGAACCATAACATTTCCACAATTGGGTCCTACTTGGAGAAATGTTATGGTTCTTATTGTTATGAGAGATAAATCTGATGAGCATATATAGAGATGCAAAAGCGAAGTTTAATGGTGTAGCAAAAATTGAGAGATGGTCCATTCGTCAGAATTATATTCATTATTTACATTAAAGTACCTAAAATTTTCAACTTTTTTTTTTTTTAACTCAATTCTGCTTCGCGAAATCAAACTATTGTGGTAGGGTTGCAATTCTCTTCACCTAGAAAAAATTGGCTCACTTTGGCGAAAAATGTTTTTACCCAAAATTCCTGTGCGGCGATTTTACCAATTAACATTTATGTAGGCAAAACAGATCATCAGAAATTATATTCAACCTCCTAATATAATTATTTTTAAGCAATCTATTAACTAGTTCACTGATGTAAAATATCTTCGTATCTAAAAACTATAATAAAAGATAAAAAGTTTATCCTGTGATTCCCATTTTAACAATATTAAAAGAAAATATATCTGCCTTCGCATGCTCTATCCATTCATTAACATAAATCCTTCCGTCCCCGCATCCTCCCATTTCCTGAGAAAACAAACAAATTATTTATATTCACTATATGGGACCCATTATAACCTATTCATATCTAGTTTCAGATTCTGCTGCAAAATGTCATTAACTTTATATAAATCTTAAAAAACGAAATTTTAAGAAAGATTACTAGTTCACTCCGTTTTTCAAAATGGCGACATCGGGTATTCTCTTGCATCAAAAACTGTATTCTTGAACTTGCCAAAGATTTTTCATAATAACCTCTCTAACATAAATAACTTTGATATTCACACATTAGGACACATTAGTGCAGTGGTTAGCGTTTCTCACTAGCTAACTTTGGGTTGCAGAGAACGAAAATTAGCATTAATTCTCCTCAGCATTAATTCTCCCTCAGCATTAATTCTCCCTCATCATTTCTTGCATGCAGTAGATATGCCACCCCTTTTAGACATTCCTTTTTTTTTGTATTAATTTTTATCATCTGTAATTGTTATTTACTTCTATTATTTAAACAATATTTTTCTTTTAGATTTATATGCACTTAAAATAATTGTTTAGCATATTCAACTTTTAACTAAATGCCTAGCTTTAAATTTATTTTGGGCCAATTAGCCCCATTTAGCCTAGCAATTAAAACCATTAATCCATTTAGCCTTATTTCATCGCTTTTTTTGTACTTGACTTATTTCCACCATGTATCTTGTAAGGACTTTTAATTCGCCAAAAGTTTTCTTTTTACTTCTCACTATATTTCCTCGCCTAGGGAGGTAATGTTACTAACGTCCGTGACAACCTTATGTCACACGTGCCTCCTGGTGCTGCTAAATGAATAACGACTAGATGTTATTTCTACTTGCCCCCAAAAAATGACTGTGCGTCATCCGAACTGTAATTTTTTTGAAGGGGTTTTTTTTTTGTCGTTTTTGTTAAAAATGTCTGGCCTTTTCCCTTTGTCATTTTGATTTGTTTACGTGTTCGTTTTATCTCTACGGTAACTGGCTAAAATTTTATGGATTGAATTCTAATAAAGCCATTGGTAATAACAACGACATATTTCCTCGGCAGCAAGACAAGAGCCTTATGGGCCAACATACTCTATAAACTGGAAAAACAATGATGACGTCTTTTAAGCACAAGAAAATAAACTTGATTAAATCCAAATTTTTGCCAATCTACAATAACAAATGAAAATAAAAACAGAGATCTGATTAACTGTAGATAATCAACTAAATCAAAGATAGAAACATTATATACTCCTACCTTGAGTTGTTTGAAAACAACTCAACAAAACAAATAAAATTATATGCGCAGTTGGAATAATAAAATATATATTTTATCATTCAAAGAACCTCATTTTTCATTTAAAAAGTCAAAGATTATTTTTTTTGCAATATTTATACTCTTTTTAGTGAATTATTTTTTAAAAACAAAAATTAAAATTATGTACGGCAGCACAAAATCAAATTAACTACATGTAATAGTAAACACCTTCATCAGACGTTAAGTTACTAGTGACGCGTGGTCAGGCAAATAAACGCATGCGCAGTGAGTCTTTTCCTATAGTGAGTGCGATTGCAGTGAATCATTTCCTATAGTGAGTACGATTGCAGTGAGTCTTTTCCTATAGTGAGTACGATTGCAGTGAGTCTTTTCACTGCAATCGTTAACTTACATGTTTTTTATTAAATGTAGTATAAACAAATAATTTTACATAAAATCCACAAAGATTTATTTAGTTACATCCAAGAAAAAAATTTTTTTGAGAAGACAGCCAACATGAAAGGGAAGTGAAAGTTAGTGAATACATTATTACTTACAATAAGAAATTACATAATTATATAAAAAAAAACTTCAAAACCAATATAAAGGTAAAAGTCTTACTTGCAATTATTGCTGACCTTCACATGACCTACAAATATCTAATTCCAAAGTTTAGATGAAGATGTTGTTATGCACAAATAACCAAAATAAATTCCATACATAACCAGATCAAAATATCCAAATATCAAATGTTCAATATCATATATCAAAATATCCAATATTGAATATCCAATTGAAGATGATGTCGATTGCATCCAAATTTTAACCAACAAACAACAGGAGTCAATATTTACGCCACTATGGTGCTTGAATACGGATATCATTTAAAGAATGCAAACAATCAATTATATTCAATAAGGCAATATCCAGATAGCATCCTTAATGAGAAAAATCTCCAGATTTACATCATCCAAAGCGGTAGACAAGTTCATCGGTAAACGGGTTTATAAACATGCACGATTTAAATATACGAATCGAGTATTTGGGTTTTAACTTTTTGTTGTTGTTGAGAGTCTTGCAACCACCTTGAGCAAGTTACGATGCAATATCCTCACAACAATATCTAAATTTTGATGCAATCTCTGGCTTCAATCTTCATCTTCAAGCTTCAATCTTGATGCAATCTTCAGCTTGAATTGAGCTGGTATTTTTTCATTAATTATTAACATTTAAACAAGACGAGAATTTAAATTAATTAATGATCTTGTAAAGATTACTATCTCTTTAAATAGTGCACTTATTTTATTATCCTGCCTCGTAAATTTTAATTAATAGGCAAATGATAGTTCAATATGAAAACTTTTCAAAAGATTTTTAGAATTATTTTACAATTTATTAATAATTCATTTAAGGAAGTTATCATTTAATTAATTTGAATATAAAAAAAATATATATATTTACTAATTGTTCATTAAAAGAAAGTTGTGGTTTTTCAAATGCTTTGCACTTTGACCTGAGTTCATTCGCCCTCAGAAGGACAGATGTAATTCGAAAACAGATTGTGTGCAAAATTGGTAAGCTGCCAAGTCAGACGGTTTCAAGCAGAGACGTATAATAGGGGAGAAAGATATTTTCGGCGGGATTTTAATTACAATAAAATAATTTTATTTTTTAACTAAATAATTAATTAATTTAATGCGTATTCAACAAAAAATACAAATAACATACTGAACTTTCTTTTGTTAAGTAAAATATCAAACATCTCAAATCGAGTCAGCCTGCAAGTTTTTTGTTTTTTTTTTCATACGAGCACATATCACTAAAATAATATTTCATTAAAAAAATATTGTTTTTGTATTTCTCCATATATCCTTCCTATAATTTAAAGCAATTTTTATACCTTATCTTATCAATGACACTTGTTTATATTTGACGTTTATATTTGTGTCTAAGCCCGACTCGTGGTTCAGTGGCAACGATCACCACTGGTGAGCATTAGGCCAGAGGTTCAACCCGCTGGCCACTTTGTTATAGACAATGTTTCAAAAGAGGAGAAGACTCGATGGCGTTTGGGATTTTCATTATCTTGCCTCGTTAGTTGGACTACATGGTAATAGTTTTCTGGGTTTTCTCCTGTATGATACTCAAACGCGGAATAGTTGTTGCTAAAAGTCTTCTCGGAAGAAACTGACCTCTTTTTTCAGCGACACGGAAACAAGTCAGACTTCTACCTGCAGGTGCTTCATCACAACAGAAACTGCCCCCTTTCCTTCCATCCATGATTAAACTACTCATGGATTCTCCGTCCCGCACTGCAGGACACTGACGATTACATACAACAACATATTTTTTGTCTTGCGAAGAAGCTTATTTTTCTTTAATATTAAACTTTTATTGTTATAAAATGTTATTTTTCATGTACAAAATACTTTCACGTGTGGATGTATTTTGCATTTCTGAACAATTATTCAGAATTGCAATAGTCAAAATAAAACATATTTCAAAAATATGAAGGTTTTTTCAGAATAGGATATAAAATTAACGCCATTCGAAATTGAATTTTTTTTATCTTGTTTCTGAGAAAAAGTATTCACAAAGAATAAATATAAGAAAGCAACCAAGGAAAACAGTACAGTTTTTATAAAATGTTGGTTGTGAAAGACATCCAGTTTCTCAATTAATGCACTGAATTACTAATGATGTACTTAATACTTAAGCTGCATTATCTTGCCTCGTTAGTTGGACTACCTGGTGATATTTTTCTGGGTTTTCTCCCATACGATATTAAAACGCGGAATAGTTATTGCTAAAAGTCTTCTCGGAAGGAACTGACCTCTTTTTTTCAGCGACACGGGAACAAGTTAGACTTCTACCTGCGGGTGCTTCATCACAACAGAAACTGCCCCTTTCCTTCCTACTACTCATGGGATGTTCGTCCCGCACTGCAGGGCACTAAGGATCGCACAAAACAGCAACAATATATTTTTGTCTTACCATCAAAAGAAGCTTATTTTTCTATTAATATTAACCTTTTATTATTATAAAATGTTATTTTTCATGTACAAAATACATTCACGGTGTATGTATGTATTTTGCATTTCTGAACAATTATTCATAATTGCAGTAGGCAGAACAAACCATTTTTCAAAAGTTGATTGTGAAAGACAACCCATTACCCAATTAATTTACTGAATATATATATGAACTGTATTATTCCGTTTGTTTCTCACGATCTATAAATCGTTACGAACAACTCGTGATCTCGAACTTGTAGTACTTCTGCCTACTATATTAAATAACAACCGACCACCTTTTAAAATGCAAAGTAGGTAGGAGTGATTGTATTACGAAAGGATCAGGCTACAAGTTCCGGGAATTTCATTTTTTCCCAGAATCACATCTTGGGTGGTCGTCCTTCGAAAAGGGACACTACCTTGAGTTTAGGACAATTTTAAGCGATAAGTGCGCCAAAAATGCAAACCCAATGGTCTCTTTAATATTTTGTTGTTTGAAATGACGCATACGGCGTGAGAATTCATTATTGGCCCATCAGATTAATCAGACTCATCCCCTGAGGGGTCGTCCCTTCGAAAAGGAATCTCTCGTTACCTTCAATTGAGGACAATTTTATGCGATAAATGCGCCAAATAATGCAAACCTAATGGTCTCTTTAGTATTTTGTTGTTTGAAATCACTTATATGGCATGAGAATTCATAATTGATCCATCAGATTAGCCAGAATCATCTCCTGGGTGGTCGTCCCTTCTAAAAGAAACGTTATCTTGAATTGGGAACAATTTAAGCTATAAATGTGCCAAAAAATGCAAACCTAATGGTCACTTTAGTATTTTGTTGTTTGAAATGGCGTATATCGCGTCAGAATTCATTCTTGGCCCATCAAATTAAGCAGAATCATCTCCTAGGTGATCGTCCCTTCGAAAAGGAACACTCGTTGCCTTGAATTGGAGACAATTTTAAGCGATAAGTACGCCAAAAATGCAAACCTAATGATCACTTTAGTATTTTGTTGTTTGAAATGACGCATACGGCGTGAGAATTCAGACTTGCCCCATCAGATTAATCAGAATCACCTCCTGGGTGGTCACCCCTTCGAAAAGGAACACGTTACCTTGAAGTGGGGACAGTTTTTAGCGATAAGTACACCAAAAAATGCAAACCTAATGATCACTTTAGTATTTTGTTGTTTGAAATGAGAATTTATTTTTGGCCCATCAGATTACTCAAAATCACCCCCTGGGAGGTACCTATTTACTAAGAATCACACCCTTCGAAAAGGAACACTTGTTATCTTGAATTGGGGACAATTTTAAGCGATAATTACGCCAAAAATGCAAACCTAATGGTCACTTTAGAATTTTGTTGACTCAAATGAGAATTTATTTTTGGCCCATCAGATTACTCAGAATCACCCACTGGGTGGTCGTCCCTTCCAAATGGAACACTCGTTGCCTTGAATTGGGGACAATTTTAAGCGATAAGTACGCCAAAAAATGCAGACCTAATGATCACTTCAGTATTTTGTTGTTTGAAATGACGTATACGGCGTGAGAATTCATTCTTGACCCATCAAATTGTCAACTTCTGGTTCGTGAGACTTTTTACTCATCTGTGGCTTATTTACACAATCAGCTTAGCATTGCCCCCTCAATCAGCTTAGAATTTAAAACAGGCTGGATTGAAAATATGGTTTTATAACAATAATAAATTATACGGCACATCTGTAATTATCAGAGGTTCTTACACTCAGCAAGAAAAGAATTGAAGAGAAAGGAAAAAAACCTGACAAAAGTTCCAACTCCTCTGCTATTTAATTTCCATACTAGACAGATATATCGCTGGACTTACTGCACGTATTGCAATTTTAACGAGGAGATTTTTCATTAGCAAAAATACAGCAATAACAATAAAGTACGCTTTTAAATAAGTTATTTTTCATTTTGCATATCCTTTAGATAGGAAACGAAATGCCAGACAAAAAATAAAACAATTCTGAATTCATTTGAAATGTATGTATTAAACGAAATAATTAAAGGCCTTAGTAAAATCCTTTGAAAATTTTAACTTAAAGTTCTTACTTTAGTTAGTTCTTACTTTAGTTAGTTCTTACTTTAGTTAGTTACTTTAGTTAATTTTAACTAAAGTAAAGTAAAAATTAAAGTTCTGATATATTTCCAGCGAGATAGCATAATCTAAATGTACTGTAAAAAAATTATTTGAGTCTTTTGGTTTTAGAACATTATTTCATAATAATTAACAAGTTTCGCAAAGACTACACAAATATAGTAAAATTAATAAGAAATATTATCATGTACACAGATCCTCAAAGATAAATGTTATGCTCATTAATTAAGAAGAAACCACAATTTTCTTCAGAACTAATTATCCTCTAACTTGTTGTTTGGAACAAAAGTAAAAATTCCTCGTTTTATTCTACAGATAAATTATTTTCATATAACCATCTTTTCCTATTCTTTTTTTTCCATGAAAAAGTTTTTCTTATTTTGTTAAGTAGTTTTAGAATAAATTTCAAACGTTTTAGAATTTCAAACAGAATAATCATTTTCATTTACAAGTTGAAGTAATTTCTTGCCTACTTCTAATACATTTGAAATTCATTTTCACATAAAGAAATGACACAATTGACTTTTTCAAACAGAATTTCAAAAGTCCATTATCACAGTTTCTTTATTAAAGGCAAAACATATATAATCATATAATATTAATTTTAACAATATGGCATAAAATGTAAAGAAAAACAACGAAAATTTAACAAAAAAAAAAAAAAAAAAAAAAAAAAAAAAAAAAAAAAAAAAAACCAGTGCTAATAGAAAAAAATGAAAAAAAAACCTTATACATTTTTGAAATCCAAGAACTTCCAGACTATTTACGACAATATTAACCAAATAATTTTTAATTATAAAAAAATTGTTGTTTTTGTTTTTATTCCATATGTTACTTATGACTATATTAGTACTATATAGCCATAGGTAGAATATATAAGTACAAATTTGTCCACTTATCATAGAAAAAAAAAAGAACCTATAAACAGATCAAAATTACAAATTGAAAAGACCAGACATTCATAACAAAAACGACTAAAAGACCTTAAAAGTAGTTAAAAACTAGTTAAAGGCTCTAAAGATAAAAATTTAAAAGCTAGAGGCGCCATAATTAAGGCTACTCGCGTCCGTGACAACCTTAAGTCACACGTTCCTTATGGGTGGTGCTAAGTGAGTAATGGCTACTTGCTCAGGAATAATGAACTATGCGTCATTCGAAGTTTAAACTAAAAACAAAAATGTATGGCATGAAAATTGAAATTTCAATTCAAGTAGATCTAGAAGGAAAAAAAGAAAATATCTCTTCTTACAAGACTTTTTCAAGACACGGTCATTTTTCCAGGGTAAATAGCCATAGCCTCTAGCATTTACTCATTTAGCACCACCTGGAGACACGTGTGACTTAGGGTTGCCATGGTATTAAATATTATCCAGGATATTATTTAGCCATAAAAAGAAGATTACTTATTTTTATCTTCATTCAAAATATCTCTCTGGTGGTAGTATGATGAATAATTCATAAAATTGAATTAAAACGCTCAATTCCAAACCAGACAAGTGATGATAAAACCAAAACTTCCCATGTCTGTTCAGTGGACGGGAAAATTCAATATACTAACTCTTCTAGGCTAAAAAAAAAGTGCTGAAGAAGATGCAAAACCTCTAAATGCTGCTCTGGAAGTATTCTTTTTTAATTATGGTGGCAACAAGAAATCCAATCTCGACTGAGGTATTGGCAATCCTTCTTCTACAATGAGTCCCCCTAACTTCGGATATGGACGTTATTAAAATCAGATTTCTGATGCGATAAATTTAAAAATACATTTCTACGGAAGAATATATGGAATCTGTATAAAAATGCGATACTTCTAAATGTGCTCCTTCAAAATTGTGGTGTCACCAAAAATATAGCCTAGGGCAGGGGTCTCTAAACTTTCCAGTCTCAAGGCCATACTGTTTACTCCAGTAAGAATCAAGGGCCAAAACCGTTTTAATTTTTCTGCCATCATCTATAGCCATTATTTCTAGACTTGTCACCGAGTACGCGCTCTGAGCAAGCATATGCTTGCTAAATTCGCTGGTTCAATTAGTACAATTACTATTGTGTGTATCGATACGACCATGACACTTAACGACATCTAGTGGTTAAAAGCGGAAATCGGTAGATATAACTACCAAGTGTAATTGCGCGATGTTCACTAATTTATAATGTTAATGGGATTCATTTCAATTATTTGTTAGTTGTTATGTTTAAGTTAAATTTTCTGCGTATTATGCTTGCCATTAAGCTTCACCTAGCAAGTCAATAAAACTGAGTTATTATCATTCTGTGTTTTTTTATCCAACTTATTATAGCAACAATAAGCTATTCGCTGTCGCGGGCGGGATTGATGACACTGGCTCACCGGATTTGGCCCGCGGGCGTAGTTTGGAGACCCCTGGCCTAGGGTGTAGTATAATAGCAATTCTTGTTTTATGTTGAATTTCAAGGACTCAAATGAAGATCATTTGCATCATCTCAGTTGGAAAATTATAAAAAACACATTTTAGCAGAATATTATAAGCGAATATTTCATGTGTTATGCTTAAAATGATCTCATTTAAAAATTTGGCAGGTTCTCATTTGAAGATTTTCCATCAAGGTTCTCGTTACAAGTGGATTTGCCCTACTTGTGGCACAGTGGCCATGTGCGCCACTGGTGAGCATTACGACTGACGTTCAATCCACTGGTGGCTTTGTTGTAGACACTGTTTCTAAAAGGAGCAGACTCGATGACGTTTTTGGTACTCAGCATCTTGTCTCGTTAGTCGGACTACCTGGTGATATTTTCCTGGTTTTCTCCCAAATGATATGCAAATAAGGGGTAGTTCCCTCTAAAGTCCTCCAAGAAGGCACTGCCTTCCGTTTTCAGCGACACGGAGCCTAGTCAGACTTCTACCTAAAGATGCTCCATCAAACAGAAGCTGCCCCCCCCGCTTTCCCTCTTTCTGTAAGAATGCACTGATTCATGGACTTGGTCAAGATGTTGCTGTCGACCAATTATAAGCAGATGTTATTGCTTGCAGATTGGTTGGAGTTATTTGTCACTGAAGCAACAGATACATAGAAGATTTAGAATTACTTAAAGTAGATCAAGAGGATGCACCACAATTCATGAATTGCTGTTTGAAATGAACACCCACAAGGGCGGGATCTAGGGGGAGGTCTCAGCTTCTACTTCTCTATCCAGAGCCTAATAGAGACTTCTTCCAGCCAATAGACGTACTTTACCTCTTCAGGGCGACTTATTTATTTGTGGTTTGACCTTGTCGAATCAAAAATTCTCATTCATTCGAATTTTAAACAAATTTCCATTCATTTGGAAATTCAGTGAAGTCCATTTCAAGTCCCAAAATCTCCAACAATATAAAAGGTGTCCTGAATTCATGCCAGAAATCTTGCATGAATTTCGAACACACTGGATAAGTTGGAAACTCCTAACTTTACAAATCTCATGTATCCCAAAATGCACGCAATTTTTTATTTCATGAATTTTGGGGCACCCTTTATTACAAATATCACATCCATTTATAAATTAAAATTTTCAAATTTTTCTAAAGTTGGATTGAAACAATAATTTAAGATGCTCATATTTTTAATCAGATTCAAATTTTTATGAGACGTCTCATTAGAATTAAAGCATATATATTATAAAACAGCAAGGAAAATTCACAGCAAACTCATTAAAATAAACGAAGTAATGTATTGAAATGATATTCAGAAAGAAGATATTCAACTATGTAGGTATGCAAGTTGAACGGAAATCAGATGAAAAGTTTCTCATGCAAATTAAGAAAATCAGCATATATCAAACATTAAATCTATGCTTTTATCATAAGAATGGAAATAACTCAGCAAATCTGTATTTAATTTGGCAATTTTCATTCTTCAATAAATTCTTTACAGTCATAAAAAAAAAACACATATGGTAAAACACTTTACACAAAAATCAAAAAAAAGCTCGATAAAATCTCATAAAAGATAAGATCTTATGAAAAAGAGATTATTTGTCTACTGAGAGTGTTTTTGTGTGTGTTGTTTTTTTTCTCTACGCTGTGGCACGAGAGATGAATTGGTAATAATAATAGTATACGATTGGCAGTTAGTAAGTAAACTGTTGTTTTTTTCTTAACTGTTTCTTTATTAATTCTACCATTAAGATAGACGAATGTATGTGAAATGTCTTGGAGATAATTTTACTTTTGGGATGAATAAACTTCTTTTGGGATGGTTAATTTTTCAAATGTTTTTTAAACGATTTGAAAAAGAAAACGTTGGTATAATAATATAATTGAATAATAATATATTTTTCTAAATGCAAAAGTGTTGTACAATACATATTCTTCTTCACGTTAGGCCATGACCTCCCTAAATTTCATAGTCTATAATGAGAATGCCACTTCGATTGGTCACCATCCCATTCCCCCCGTGATCCCATTAGTGATTCTCATCCCTTCTGTATCTATATACATTGTAGTCTCCAAGAATCTCAATGGAAGTCCAAATCGAGTTTCTCAGAGACAAATTCTGTAATTAATACTTAGCTAAGAAAGTACGAAACATTAAAAGGTTATCAAGTATTGTTAAAATGCCCATATCATTTAATTTGGAATTATTATATACACAATACAAACAGTAAATAAATATAAAGATGATCACTATATAAGATTTACAGATTTAATGTGTTTATATGCATTGTAGGCTCAAGATTCTCCAAGTCTAAATTGAGTTTCTCAGAGATAAATTCTGTAGTCAATAGTCAGGTACAAAAATACTAAACATTAAAAGGTTAACTAGTTAATATTATTAAAATACCCATATCGATTAATTTGGAATAATTATATCACAATACAAAGAGTAAATAAATATAAAGATGGCCACTATATAAGATTTACAGATTTATGTGTCTGTACATTGCAAACTCCAATTCTCCAATGGAAGTTTCAAATCGAGTTTCTCAAAGACAAATGCTGTAGTCAATAATTAGCTACAAAACTACGAAACATTAAAAGGTTAACTAGTCTAAACTATACTAGTTAGTATTATTAAAATACTCATATCATTTAATTTGGAATAATTACATCATAATACAATCAGTAAATAAATATATCGATGACCACTATAAAAGCTCAAATCTATCCATTTTTCATATTTAGTTTTCTCCTGTGTAAGAAATTTATTTAATTAATTCTATTGCTTTCGAAATAAGATATTAAATTACATCAGGAAAATATAGATTCGTTTTTAAAAAATTAAAACAGTAAGGATCCATCATGCCTTCCCGAAACAAAACATAGCCAACGGGGAAGAGTTCAAGGTTGATAGATCCTCTTTTCAGAGAACGGGTTGACCCTTACGTTAGACTTTGGACTTTGGCACTTTTTCGCCCCGTTAGACTTTGAGACAGATAATAGAAGAGAAAAGAAAAAGGGGGACTGTGTAGAGTTAAGTTAAGAATTTCATGCAGACGGTACAAAGACCCTTAAACGAGATGGTTTTTAAGATGATAAGTTATACAGTTGTGTTTCGTATGTTATGTGTTTCAGTTACGCAGTGTTGTCTTTGCAATTTTAATATAAATGGCAGCTGAACATCACGTTTTATTTTGAGATATAATTTAGTTTGTATCTACGAACAACACTGAATCAAAACCACAGGCATATCAGCCCTGACTTTACTAAAATTAACTGCTTTAGTAATATTCAACATCTTCAGAGAAGATATTTTTAAGAAAAACCAAAAAACAGAAAAACTAACAATATTGTAAAAAAAAAAAAAAAAGAAATTAAATTAAGACACATAACCGCAGAGCATTTATAGTAAAATACGAATGAAAAGGTTTTATGCTGGTATCAACTCTCTGATTATTTACATTTTCACAGTATTTTTACCTTAGAATTAAAGATTTTTAAACTCTATTCTTTTAATACTGTGATCTGATGTCCCCTGATGGCCGAGTGACTAGCGCTCAGTAGCACAGGCTTCGGGTTCAAGTCTATGGTGGCATGGATGTTTGTAGGCATAGAATCTACCTTAAAGCCGTAGGTGCTGGTCTAATAAGACTGTTACTACTACACCACACCACCTCACTGTGTCTAGAGCTGGGTTGCTCTTTTATAGTTTGGAAATGATGGGGGGTGATGAGAAGGGGCTGATTGTGCTCGGTCATATGAGATTAGGATCAGTGATTCTACGGTCATATGAGATTAGGATCAATTGATTCTGCTACGGTCATATGAGATTAGGATCTGCGGCTAAAGTGGATTCCGAACCACTAATAAACACCCATGCCACCGCCAGAATGCCGAACCTGAAGCCTGGGGTACCAAGCGCCAGAGGCGCTAGCAACTCGGCCATCAGGTCTAATATGACCTAGAGCGTTGATCGTAGGATTATTAATCTCACCTTGTAAAAAAAAGCATCTCATGTTTCGAAATCTGTCAGTAGGTAGACGGCCTTGACCCAGCCCTGCAAGGGCTGTTACCAATGAAGAAAAAGTTTAAAAAAATTCTAAAAGTTAAAAAAAATTTTAAATAAAATAAAAATATAATAAGCGTTGACATATTTTAGTTCTTCCGAATTTTAAGGTATTTATCCATGAAACAATTTGCAACAAATTTTATTATTTTTTATTTGTTGGATTTTCAGTTTAAAAACATAATACATGTGATAAAAAGTTCTTTAAGAGATTAAATATCAGAAACATAAACCACTTTAAACATCAGAATACATCTTGTTGTTTGAGCTGTGACATCTTAAGCGTGAGCTCGTTGCAGTAGTACAAGATTCACGAAAAACTTCTTTTTTCAGCAAACAAAAAAAGTTTTTCTAAAACAAGCCTTTAAAAGAAAATCGAAAGTACGTTTCAAAACAGAAGAAAATTAAGAATACATAACCGATTAAAAACTTGTATCAAAAGTTCTGCTCAACATCGGGAAAAAAAATGTTCCCATTTCTTTTGAGCAAACAAAAAATTCATCGATGCAGCCAAGGTAAAGTATGTTCCAGTAGACTTAAATGTCAAGGCTAAACTTAAATAGAAATATTAAATGTATTCTTAATAGCTTTTATTATTATAACATAACAATTATTAAGGGTCAAATGCCATATCAAAAGATCGAACACTTAAAAATGTAGCGCTTTAATCAGAGTGTGCGAGCGGATAAGGCATGATTATTTTTAATAATGGCAACGAAAAATAATATAAGATGAATCGCAATGGAACGGTTAGAGGTGATACATAATGAAAAAACTAAACTTTCTATTATAAAAAATAAGGATTAAAAATACTTTATTAAGTGTAATAAAAAATAATGAGAATCTGGAAATGGTTTTTGTAAGTTAAAAATAAATGTCAAAAACTGATAACTGAAAAGAACAAGTTGAAAGAATAACTTGTACAATGTCTTAAAACTGAAAAACTGTACAATATTTCTATCTAATGTCACATTCTTACAACTTTCAAATTAAAAAATTAAATGAAATGACAGTAAATTTAACCATGGAAGTCTTTTAAGATATTCTTGGTAACCTATTGTAAAATATATTGTATGAAGTTTTCAAGTTATTTATTCCTTTGTTTGAGTTTGAACATTCATATGCATAAAAAAGAAAACTAAATTTTTTTTAAAAAAGTATAAAAATTTAAAATATAAGCAAAAAAAATAAATCTTAAATGGTTGACATCATTTGATAAATAGTTGTTTAAGTGTTTTAAATTTTGTGGTTTTACTCAACATATAATAAATCAAATTTTATTGTAAATGAGAAATGCTTTATTGTATTTATTTTGTTTCAGAATTAGTAAGAAGGAAACAAAAACACTTGTTAACGCTGAAAACTTTCGAAAATGATAAACTACCACCAATTTATCTTCTACTTAGAAAATCAATCTTTTGATCTTACATCATTATTTTTATTTCAATGTTCAGATGTTTGCATTTTAATGTTTATAAGCTTAAGTGAAATAAGTTGTGAAGAAAAATATATAAAAAGTGGAAATGTAACCAAAAACTAGAAAAAATAAATCTGGGAAATGGTTGATAATCTCTTTGATAAATAGTTGTTTAAGCGTTTTAAATTTTGTTCGTTTTTACCGGAGCATTTAATCAAATCAGATTTATTTGAAAATAAGCAAATACTTTGACATTCTGACATCGCATTACTGTGGTTTTTCGGTGAATCGAAGCTAGAAAACAAAAACACTTTTTAACGTTCAAAAATTTTCTAAAATGTTATAATTACTACAAATTGATCTTCTACTTTAAACCTTTTTCCGTCATATATCTGTTGTTTTTCTTTCATATAGATGTTTATCTTCACTTGTATGTTCTATAAAACTTAGTAAAAAAGAAGTTATAAATAAACTCCAATAAGCAATGCTTTCAATTCCAATAGATATTTGATTTAACTTTTGAAAATGGCAAAGTACTTCAGAAAGAACGGCAATAGGAATTTTTAATTCCAATGTATGATAGTTAAAAATTTTAATTGTCTGGGAGAGTATGATTTTACAAGTTAAGCATATCTCCTTTCAGTTTTATACTGAGTTGCCTTATAAATATACAACTCGGGACGATTGATATGTCATTGTATTCCAAGTGCATAGCCTTTTATTATGCTCTTGTCATGTTAAATACTTAAGGTTTATCATGTCAACAAAGGCATAAATCAGTTTTATTTTGCAGATCAGATGAAGCAACACAGATTTAAGATAAAAGTTTTAGTTTTAACTAGCAAAAAGTAATTTAATTTTTTATAAAAAATATATTCCTATTAATAATAGTTTATGGTTCATTAAATTTAAATGGCTTTCAAATTAATTTTGGAAACATCTTCATTTAAAGACACGTTTGATAATAAAACGAAAATCTACCATGGTTTCAAAAAAATTATTATTTATGGCAATCATAAAATTTTTTATTATAACTTTCATAAATTAATGAATAGTTACAGTATTGATAAACTAGAAAGCGTATGTCATTGCAGCGTTCCCATTTTATTACAGTTCTTCTTTTTTTTATCATTTGTTATATGTCTGCCTTAATCTTACATCCTGTTTTTATGGTATGTTCGTCCTTCTTGAAGCTGATATAAAAATGTTGCAACACAGTTTTGATACATATAAACTATAATTTAAAACATTGTTATTTCGTGGACTAGACTTAAATAAAAGTGTTTTGACAGGAGCTATAGTTAAGGAAATATGTGAGAGCACAAAATATATAAAAAAATTTATTTTATCGAAATAACATAAGTCGTTTTTTTGTTCAGCAATCAGGGAACTTTTTATTTGTGATACGTTTTTTAATTATCAATCTTTTCTAGCAACTAATTCCATTTGATCAGACTTTAATGTAATTGAAAAAATTGTTTCAACATGGTTTAAAGCCCACAGGTGTCCTCTTCGTATTTTCTATATAATTAAAGGTTTTACTACACCTTGCAGAGGATAGACAACTGCAGCTGTTTCAATACAATAAAAAAATTCTCATAGTATTCAATGAAATAAACATCTCACTTAGCACATTTCTATCTTTGGATTTAATACTGGAATTCTAATCTTCAATTTCTAAGAAACGTCTTTTGCTATATTTAAGGAAAAATGTGAGAGCAGAATATCTATATAAAAATAAATTACTCAATCGAAATAACATATTACTTCTCTCTCAGAAATCAGGAACTTCTTTATTTGTGATACGATTTTTAATTATCAATCTTTTCTAGCAACAAATTCCATTTTATCCGACTTTAATATAATTGAAAAAATTGCTTCAACATGATTTAAAACCTACAGGTGTCCTCTTCGTATTTTCTATGTAATTAAAGGTTTTAGTACATATTGCAGAGAATAGACAACTGCAGCTGTTTCAATATAATATAAAAAAAAATCTCACATAATTCGATAAAATAAGCGCCTCACTTAACACATTCTTATCTTTGGATTTAATACTGGAATTCTAATCTTCGAATTCTTAAAAAAACTGGCTTGTTTCTTTATGTAATTTGTAGAAAAAGAAACTTCCATTTTAGTCTTTGTTAAATTTGTAGATTTCTGTTAATAGCTATCTTCTACACTTAATTTCATTTGTGCCTCTAAATCTTTTGTAAGCAAACTTTATCTATAACTTTTATTATTTTATATTTTTAGTTATCGGTTTTTATTATTATTATTTTTCAGATCATATAGTTATTTTTCCTTTTATTATGTGTAAAGATTTTATTAATTCTTACGTATGTAAGCTTTATCTTATACGTAAGGAAATAAAAGGGAAAAAAAAAACCAGTTTTCAATTTACGTCTTATTTATTTATTATTAATACATAAGACTAAAAAATACTGGATTTTTTTTTTTTTATTGAAATTTCAAACTGGTGAAAGTAATTTTATTCGAAAAAAACATATTTTTTGTTGTATGTTTAATTTTAAGTAACTTAATTTTTTTAATTTTATTTATTTTTATCTCCCTGTTAATCGTACTTCTATTTATACTAGGACGTCGTGAACCACTGTACTAATTAATTTTATATTTTGGCAAATGTTGATACTTAGTAAATAAACAACCTACATCGCCATCAAGCAGAAGTTATTGACACTTCACTCAACGTTAAGTGATTTCTGTTACTTCAGTGACAATTATATCGCCCCCTTGCCTCATTAACAATTCACCGTTTTATTCATTAGCATGAACGGATCTTTATTAAGGCTTCTGGTTCACAACTGATATTTAAAATTTGTGTTTTATATTTATCCATGCCCAACTTGTGGCTCAGTGGTAACGTGTGCTGCTGGCGACCGATAAGGCTAAGGTTCAATCCATTGGCGGCTTTGTTGTAGACACTGTTTCAAAAAACGAAGAAACTCGATGGCGTTTGTGATGTTCAACATCTTACCTCGTGAGTCGGACTACCTAATGGGAATTTTCCGGGTTTTTCCCTTACGATACTCAAATGCGGGATAGTTACCCCCTAAAATCCTTCCGGAAGGGCTTATCCTCTTTCTTTAGGGACAAGTCAGACTTCTACCTACGAATGCTCCATCACAATGGAAGATATCCCCCTTTCCGCGGATTCCTGGACTTGGTCTAAAGGTTACCGCCGAATAAATGGGATAAGAAATAACATACTTATTCATTGTCTAATTTTTTTTTTTTCTATTCTAATTTAATTTTCTGATTTTCATTTATTTTATTCTTTCTTACTTATATGAATGCATTTTTCGCTTCAAAGTTCGATATTTGGATTTCACATATTCTATAAGAAGGAGATTTGCGTCGCCATGTTGACAAGTATGATTGCAGCTTTATACACGAAGTAACGCATTTCAGAAAAGAATCATAATTGGCTATGAAAAATAAATTCTTTACAATAATGTTGAACACTTAATCATAGAGCAGAATATCTGGCTTAAAGTATTTGAAAAAGTGGTGAAATACTAAGTCTTTCCTGTTAATCAATTCTAGTTTCTATTTGATTGAATCAATCACCCAATTTATCCAATTAATGATCGTTCACTTTCGAATTTATTTTGCTCAAAAAACCATTCTGTTGAAATCCCACCAACCAGAGCTGGGATAACCAACCCAAATAATCTTGCGGGCCACTTTGGAAATGCATCATAACTCCGCGGGCCACAAATAAAATTATATATTCCATATTAGATTTAGATCCATTATAGGCATTTTTTGGAGTGAAAAATTGAAACGTAATGAGTTATTATTATTGTGTTTACTATTGTTCTTGCTTGTAAACATAGATAACATAATAATAATGATACTGAACTAGATATTCATCAAAAAAATTATATTCTCTAGTTCTAAATTGGCCAGCCCTCGGCCCGCCTGGAATATTTTTCCGGCCCGTAAGACTTATCACGCATTTAAAAAAATATATTTATTTTTATAATGGCCAAAGCAGTGAAACCCAATTCATTAAAATATACACAATTTGTGCCTCCATAGATTAAAATTACATGAAATATGCAAAAGAAATAAAAAAAACTTACAGCTGCTTTTGAAAGCCGATTCAGTAATTTAGAGTTAAACAATAACAACAAAATTTTTTGAAATATATTTATCTTTTTTTTTTTTGTTGAAATAGAGTCTACTCAGAATATCTCCAAATGGAACTGGTTAACTTACAAAGCAATATTGAATTAAAACACATTTTGAAACATCAGAATCAAAAATTGATTTTTATAGCACATACGTCACAAAAGAGAAATTTTCAATTTTTAGAAATCTGGCACAAAAGTTGTTAGCGCTTTGGGTTCAACACCTGCGAATCGTTTTTTTTTTTTTTTTTTTTTTTTTTTTTTTTTTTTTTTTTTTTTTTTCGAAAATGAAATTGACCCAACTCAAAACACGCTGAAACATAACGGACGCTAACCTGCAACACAAATTACGATATGCCAATACCCAAACTGAAATCGATTTGTAAATGCTAAATGAAAGAATGGAGAAACAAATATCGCGCTAGTAAAATAAATATTTTTTAATTATTTGTTTTCGTTTACATTTATATATTTTTATATTTCATTTTTAGTGTTATATATTTCTTTACAATGTGCGTTCAGTATCATTATTATTATGTTATCTATGTTTACAAGCAAGGACAATAGTAAACACAATACTAATAACTCATTACGTTTCAATTTTTCACTCCAAAAAATGCCTATAATGGATCTAAATCTAATATGGAATATATAATTTTATTTGTGGACCGAGGAGTTATGATGCATTTCCAAAGTGGCCGCAAGATTATTTGGGTTGGTTATCCCTGCTCTGGTTGGTGGGATTTCAACAGAATTGTTTTTGAGCAAAATAAATTCGAAAGTGCACGATCATTAATTGGATAAATTGGGTGATTGATTCAATCAAATAGAAACTAGAATTGATTAACAGGAAAGGCTTAGTATTTCACCATGATAAAGCCAGACCTTATCCAAATTTCATAACTCATTAGATGTTTCAGAGCTTGTTTGGGCTACCACTTTCACCGGATCTGGTACTCTCCAACGTTGTGGCTTTTACAGAACTCTATAGATAGCAAAACATTTAATTCAAAAGAAGATTTTAAAAATCAATTAATTTAGTTTTTAAAAGCAAGCATTTTAAATTCTACATGAATGAAATCATCCATTTGCCAGAAGGATGTGAAACGGTCAGCATATAATTAAATAAAATAATAAGATAAAAAAAATTATAAAAATTATTTTCATAAAAAATTTTTTTTGAAAGCTTTTTTCTTATTGTATTGCGTTGCTCGGAATTTTTTTTTCAAATAGAATCAAATGAAGCTACCTTAAATCTATTATGAATTGAATGGCAAAATATTTCTTCCAATAAATAATTCATTTTTTTTATTAAAAGAAAAAATATAAAGTATTCTAGTCTAACTTACTATTCCAATAAAAACTTTTACTGCTAACATTCAGAACTTGACAAAAGAGAGGGGAGAGAGAGAGAGAGAGAAAGAGAGAGCGAGAGAGAGAACCACGAATACTTCAAAACCATGCTGCCATCTAACATAAAAAATATTAATCAACATTTATAGTTGAATTTAAATGAAAATTAACTTTAAATGTTTATTAATATTTTGTATAAACATTTAATGTAATACTTCTTTTCGAATGAAATAATAAGATATAAATTTCAAAACATTATTTCATTTCTTAAAAAGTTATATATATAAAAGTTAAAATATCAATATTAAAAAGTTATACATATATATAATTCCAATAATAAATTAATAGAAATGAACTATATAAGATAATGAATAATAAAAATAATTATGATAATAAGTAATAATAATAAATTAAATAATAATGAATTAAATAAAATAATAAATGGAAATTTCTTTTTACAAATTAGAAAAGTTTTTAAATTTTAAAAAAAGCCAAGAGATATTTCAATTAAGAATTTAAATATATATGTGTGTGGGTGTAATTCATTTTAATAATAATTTATTAATTTGCTCAATGAGGATTGAAAGAATGAGCAGATAATTCTTCTCAATCCTATTGTTATCATTTGCAAATTAAATTTGTATTTCCTTGAATCTAAGATAATATATATATATATACATTACATTATTTATACAAATTTGAAATAATTTATACATTTTGTATGAAATTTTGAAGCTTGTTTTACTAATCCGTTTTGAATAATAAAAAGTTTTCTTAAAAATTTTTAAATATCTCAAGAATATCGTAACATTAAAAATAATTGAAAACACTTATAAAAATTTATTAATGTTCCTTTATAAATTTGAAAAATTTATTAATTTTCCTTTGTATATACTCGATTAATAATTATTTATTTTAAATATAGTATTCAATGAAATTTGGAGGTATTTCTTTTCATCACTACGATGGCTTGAAAGTGAAAAATTTCAAAATATAAAAATTAAAAAAAATATATTTTTTTGTTATATTCATTATCACTGCTACAAATTAACAATAGAACAAAATTAAAGGATAAAAACATTTAAAAACTCGAAAATTAATTTTTATTTTAGAATAACTTCGAAATATTTAAATGAAAAAGTTATATGAAATAAAATAGAAAATAATTTTTTTTTTTTTTAAAAAATGGTAAAAACTTATATCGAACACATTGTCCCAGATAAATTAATATAATTTTCGTGTAGAACTTAAAATTAAAATCCCATAATTATACCATGTTGGCTAATTTGCTTTTTGTTTAGCATAATTGAAAAATTAAAATAAATTTCTATCAAAATTAGTGAGTAAAATTTAAGAACGAAACAGATTTTGGAACTTAACGTTGCACCAGATGCTTAGAAATGGTATCATAAAATCCTTATTTATCTGTGGTCAAATAATATCGAACAACTACGCAATGAAAAAGGAGAGATACGACTTTATTACTTTATTAAAGACAAACAGCAATTAAAAATTTGGTTGTGCAAAATATTTTATCCTAAATATAGAATCAATGATCCTAAATATAGGATATGATTCCTCAAAGTTATGATTTGTGGCACGCACTGACTTTCTAAACATATGAAAGTGTAAGAGCATATATAGGCCAAGTCCAGCCTTTTCTTCTTTGTATTCAACAGTGATGCATTTATTATCGAAAAAAAATTATATTTATTATTGTAATCATTACGAAAAGAATAATAGATCTACAGACCATACAAGAAATTGGAACATTAAAATTTTAATTTAAAAAAATTTACTGCATTAGCCAATAACAAAATTTGTTCAAAACTGATTAAATTTGCGAATGTTACGGAAGTTGTAATAACCACTATTAATTTGATTAAATCACCTGTACTTAATCCCCACCATTATAAGAAATATTTGGCAGACTCATTTTCGGATTATGAAATATGTTTTATTGTAAAATGAGATGAAGATGAATGATTTTAAGATTGCATGATAATACATTGCAGATTATATGTAAAAAACAGTTAACTAAGCAAAAAAATAATAAGTGGGTATCTGATAGCCATCCGTGTAGAAGTCACCAGAAAGAGACAGAACAAAGACAGCTGATTTATGAATTCTAGATTTATCCCCAAACTTTTCATATTAAACTAAAATAGTTGGAAATTCACGTAAGATAAACAATATAATAATCATTTTCCTTCTATGGCAATTCACAAAAATATCCCATATAGAGTTATGAAAATAAACTTAGAGTATAAATATTAGAGGATTTAAGGCCAAAATCGCAATATTGCTTTTTACAGAATTTTTATGAATTAAGAAAAAAATTAAAGGAAAAAAAAAAATTGAACCACAAAAGTATCAATATTGATAATGGTATTATTTATAAAGGATTTACTATACGTATACTTATAAGTATTACTTATAAAAAATTAAATTTAACAGCCTCTTCCAGAAAAATCACTTATCTTTTCGGCAACACAAATCTGTGTGAACAATTTTCTCGAGAATGAAATACAATGATTCAAAAATTGAGATACCGAAAACAAAACATCTAAAACTTTTGTACCAATTAAATAATACCAATAATAATAACAAGTATAACATCAATAATAACAGTCCCTGTACTCTATAATGAACTTCATTATTGTATAATGTGCTCAAGTGTTATTAAGGAATAGCTCAAGTGTTATTAAAACATCACCATATATTTTATTAATTGTTCTTAACATAACTGGATATTATTTTATTTTTTTTCACACTTAAAAAATATTATACGAATATTAGTCCATGACCTTCATCTTGCTACATAAAGGGGTCAGGGAACTAAAAGAGATGAAACTTCTTATCTATAATGCGGATAAACAGCAAGATATCCTCTTGAATCAGATTTAAATTTAATGTGGACCGATCCATACCCAGAATATTTGCAATTTTTAACAACTCTGTGACAATAATCTAGAGATGCCATACATATACATTCAATTTGGACTGACTGCCCTGCATCAAGAAGGATGACATCTTTACAATATTGATAACTAGTTAACCTAACTACCTAAATTAGTGGTTCTCAAAGGGTTTCAGAGGAACTTGGTATTCCAGATATCCTGGTATTCCAGAGGAATATGTGTCCAGATATAAAAATAAATATGTTTTTTTAAATAAATTGCCAGTTTTCAGTTCAAAGACGACTTTCATTATAAACAACTAACCTTTCTGATTGCTTTTTTTCTTCTTTTATTCAAGTAAGAAGTACCAAACAGCGATAATGCACCAATGGTTAACTTCCATGGTTGGCTACTAGAAGTGTTAGAGTCGATGTGATTTTCATTGTTAAAAATATTTCCATTGCAGCCTGAGACTCCAGTATCTCTAAGTTGAGTTGATTATTAATATTACTTACAGAAGAAGAACTTGTAGTTATATCTATTAATCGTGGATTAAGAATTAAACATAAGGAACTGTCTATTGAAACTTTCTTTAAAAGACGAATGTGATAACATTTGAAAAATGTATTACAATTTTTAACGTCATATTTATGTTAATTATAATTTTCTACCCCTCACCACAATTAAGAGGATAACTTCAATGTATTGACGAGAAAAGGAGAGTTTGTCTTTCTAATATATGCCTAAATATTGAAGAAATCGCTAGAACACTTCAGGCTCGTGTTTCTCGTAAACACATGAATAAATAAACTTAAGGTGCAGTTCATTTTATTTTTTATCACGTTATTTTCTGTAATATTTAACTTAACTTGTATAATATATAGTTCAGAAATTTGTATATAGTGCATCTACAATTATTTGTAGTATTTTAAATGCACTCCGATACAAAAAAATTGGAGAACCATTGATCTAACTTGATAATAATGCCTTCCCAAACAAGAATCCCACTTTCATAAGAGGGTTTTCAATAGTGCAAGATGTTCAGTCGTATTGAGACATCTTGTAACAATAAATGCTAAATTTTCTCTTATGTAACACTCGTAAAAATTCGGATTCAAAAGTTGAAGAACCATTGATCTAAGTTGATAATAATGATTTTCCTAACAAGAATTCCTACACTGGCATGGTTTTTAGTAGTGTAAGAGTTTCAGTCGTGTTCCAGCATCTTGTAGCAAGTAATGTCAAACTTTCTCTTATATAACACTCATAAAAATTCGGATTCAAAAAGTTGAAGAACCATTGATCTAAGTTGATAATAATGTCTTCCTAACAAGAATTCCTACACTGGCATAAGAGGGTTTTTAGTAGTGTAAGAGTTTCAGTCGTGTTCCAGCATCTTGTAGCAAGTAATGTCAAACTTTTCTCTTAACACTCATAAAATTTTAAAAATGTATATATAAAGGAAATTAAAGATGTTCATAGATGTTTTTGGGGATATTTTTTTCTTTTAACTTAATAATTTTTTTTTTTTTTTCATTTGCAAGTATAATCTCTTTATACACCGCAGTTTAAAACAGACAATAAAGTGGAAAATTAGATCACAGATTATGTTCACGGTCAGTAGCATATATTACATAAATAAATCATATCATCTTATTCATAAAGGTTATTTAAGAAAAGGTTAAAAATAGCTTTCTATCTTTAACTTTCTGTAAAAATGAATTTAATGGAAAAAAATCTTTTGACACTATATCGGATTCTCTTTGTGATTGTAATGAGGAAGAAAAGAAAAGAAAAAAAAAAAAAAAAAACAGGAATATACATTCTTTTAAAACTTAATAAGACATGATTATATAAAATCGTCGGTAAACCTACAATCATAATTTTATGCAAGAACAATTCAAACAAAACTGTATTATTTTTCCAAATCATGGTATGAATAATAACATATATGATATATAGCTTTACAGATCTACATACGTTGATTCTTAACTTTTTTACTGTCATTTTGCATGGTGGACAAAGGGATTGTTCGTATTAAGTATGCGAATCCATTCTTAAAGGACTAATTTTCGGTAGTGAAAAGCACGTATATAATTTTTCGCTAGATAAAAGGACATGTTTACAACTTCATAAAGAGATAAAAGGCTATAATAGGGATTGTGACATAACTTTACAATTTATTTTAATGATATTTTTTTTTCGTTACTATCACTTGATTTTACAATAATATTTTAAGAATAATCACTTAATATTTAACAAAAATTAAATTCAAAATATTATACCTTTAACCAACCTTAAATAATTATCCACATTAATGAAAAAAAAATCAAGATTCACGAGAATACACTTATAAACTTCTTTGCTAGTGCTATTAGTACCAATAAGACCATGTTAAATTATAATAAAATCACGTTTTTCAGTAGATTTTAACTTGTGTCCCCTTGGTAGCTCGAAAATGTCATAGCGATATTCTAGTTCTCGAAATTGTTCTTTGATATATTATTTGTGACAGTACACATAGCATCTTTTACCATAGCCTTCAGTTCTTCAACGTCAGCAACTGATACGGATAAAGGTTGTTCTTGATATAGCCGCGAGAGGAACAAATAACGAACAAGGAATCATTTAACGTGGTCCTAATTGGTTATATAGATACTAATTTCCAAATCTTAAATTCTATAATCAACAAGCGACGATTATTAAAAATAATTTATTTTAATAAACGGAAATTGGGAAAAATACACTTAACGCATATAATTGCCTTCGAATTCATCAAGTAGAAGTTGAAAGACAGCTTCGAAATTTGCGCTGTTTGCATACATTGGCACGCGTAGCTCATAAATAGTCACCCTGATGTACAGTGGATCGATCACCCGATGTCTGTATGGAGTTTATCTACTGTAAAAGAAGTTTTATTATCAAAGTTACTTTAAGCCGCAGCCGATGCAAACATCAGTAATTGTTGAAGTTTGAAAGACGCAGAATCATCGCAATGATAAAAGCTGAGTGGTTGACAAAATTGTGGAATAAAATCATGCTTAGACTTGTACCTTTTGTGATATACTTTAGATAAACTTCATATTAGTAACGTTTTTCTTTTTCATCTCCCTCAGAGTAGAATGTGTTTTGTTTTTTTTAACATTAAGAAATATTCAGGACAAAAAAAAAAAAAATGTTTATCAATTTCTTGAAGATATTTTTACTGCAAATAGAACATAATACTGCAATAGGATTACCAGTCAGTCCTTAAAGGTTCACGGAGTTCCTTGGCCCCCAGGGGAATTTAACTCCTATCTTCTAGGTGAAGAACATTGGTTAGTAAATATTAATTAACAAAAAGTAGTAAGTGATAAAGGTCCGTCCCGAAAAGTAAATAATGATACGAAAAGAAATAGTATAGTTAAAAATAAAAGTTCTACTGGGCAAGGCCGCGGTTTTATTTTCCGGGATATAATACCCCATTGGAAAAAAAAAAATATTAGTATGGAACTCACGAATTCTGCGTGAGACGAACATTTAACCATTTTACTCAAAGAATAACCAATGATGTAAGAGTTCTGTTCTTATGACGTTTTTGCTGACGATAGGAGTTATTGGTTGCGTCAACAACATTTGTCATAGAGCGAAATGTTTTTTAATTATTCGCGTTTACATCGTGGCGCCATCTATTGTTTTTTAGAGAAACAAATAGGATAAACAATATGTTTGTGAACCACTAAATGTAATAATACTACTAAATGTTTCTACAATAACTACTTCAAATAAATGTATTAAATTTAAATTAATCTCAAATTTTATTAATATTTCCATTTGTAAAATATTCACCATTATGCATAATTTTTTAATTTCTCAAAATTGCTGAATTTTTCTCTACAATTAATATGTTTTATTTGTCCCTTTTTTTTATTTGTTATCTTTTAAATATCTAAAATTTGAAATAATTTTATTTTTTATAATAATTTACAAATTAGCTGTAATCCGTCATTTGAAGGATTAAAGCAATTCTTTATTTCTTATTTATTACTTGAACTGAATTCCGTAAGCACTTTTTTTTCCACAGAAAATTTACCACTATGTTACTTCTAGAAATAATAAAAATACTTATAAGATTTTTTAAATAATATTTAAAAACACATTAAGGACACTTATTCATTATTTACCTATAAATAATTATTGTTCATACTTCTTATGCTTGAGATGGTGGGTTTTTTATACTACCTTTTGTATTTTTTTCAAAAATCGGATACATATAATTTTAGATTTTATTTTAAAACAAATTTCAAAATTCATATATCATTTGACACTTTTAAATTTTCAAATGAATCGTTTAGTTGTTACTACCATTTATTTAAAATAATTTTAATTTAGATTAAATAACTTTAATGTAAAAATAGCCTGCCAAAACAAAACTGAAAGAAAAATTTACTATATATTTTATTAAAATTATTAATTTACTAAAATTTACTATTAAATTTACTATTTACTATTAAATTTACTATTAAATTTACTTTTTATTAAAAATTATTAAATTTACTATTAAATTTACTAAATAATTTAATAATATCTTTTACGAAATCCATTAAAAATACATACTATATATATCATATATTTATCTTATTAATTACAATGCATGAAATAGTCAATAAAATTAAATATAATAAACTGTCATTTTATTTTAAGCTTTTACTTTTGAAGCTTGTCTAAATTTATTTCAATAGAAAGATAATCACATTGTAGCCAATTTAACCAATTGTTTATCGTTGAGAAACCACTGTCACGGTTATCAATATGCTTAGGAAAATTTTTCATTTATTTACAACTTGCATAAAATATTTTTTAATTCATAACAACACAAATTTGTTAGGCGGTGTTCCATAATGACTATAAATAGTTAAATAATAAATATTTAAAAATACAAAATACCTTTTTTGACATAAGTGATTTGGCAAGTTTTTATATGTTGTTTAATTGTGGTTATATATTCATTAGCTAAAAAAAAAAAAAAAAAAAAAAGACATAACACATTACAAAACAAATTAAAAGCATACATAATGATGAATTGATAATGAAAAAAAAATCAGAGACAATCTAATACATCAAATTGTAAATAAAAGTCCATATGCATATTATTTTCATAATTAAAAAAAATTAAAATTTTTCATTTATCACAGCTGCAATACCATTACTAAATGCTTAGAAACTTTAATTTTTATCTATAATCTCATTTTCTAAATACAACAATATTGCAATTCTTTCTAATAGCATACTTCATGTAACTAACTAAATTTAGTAAATTATAATAATTAATATAAATAGTATGAATATAATAATTAAAAATTTAAAAAAAAAAAAAATTAATTTCTATGGTGAATAATAAAAGTCAAAAATAACAATTTGAAACAAACAATCAAGGAAATTACATAATGTTTACTAAATTAATACACCAAGATTAATTATCAAAGAAAAATTACCTATTGCTGGTATAATAAAGAAGCAGTTTAAATTTCAAAGAAAAAAATATATTGCAATTAAAATTTGCTAAATACTTTAAAAATAATTAATTTTCCTTCTGTACCTAATAGAATATATATATATATATGACCCAAACAATATAGATTTAGCACCTAAGAAAAAAAAAAAAATATATTAGATGTAACAAACTGACTCTTATATACCTATAATCTTAATTTCTGTGTATGCATACACAATTTTCAATAGCAGGAAATACTAAATTGATCACTGGGGATAAATATCACAACATTTGGAGATTGTTTTTTGTTAATTTACAATGTCAAATAAATTTGTATTATATCCTGAGATACATAGTAAAACTGGTTTATTTGTAATAAATATTATCAGAATAAATCAGCTAACAATGCTGTCAAATAATAATTTCGATGTGTGTATTTTAATTACTTTTTATAGTTAGTTAATAAGAAACTGTACATAAAATTCAAAATGTAAATTTGAATTTTTTAAAGTGATTTTTTTTGTCTTTATAATGATATCAAAATATACTACAAAACAAGTGTTTTTAAATTACGAGCGAAGGTCAAACTCCTTTCAGAATATTTAATTTTTCTTTTATTTAGAGGCATGCTTTAAAATTTTAAGCATTTCAGTATTATTTTGGGAAAGCAAGGAAACTAAATAGACAATACACAGTAAAATAATAATATAAATAAATAAATTATATTTCAATTGCAGTAATTTTGGATAAGTAGAGGTAATTTATTAAGCATAAAAATTTTATTAATATTTCTGATACAGAAAAATTAGTAAACTAAAAACAAATACAAATACAAATTGGGTTATTCCGCCAGTTATTTCTTCTCCCTACACTTTCAGATAATTTTTCTTTATATATATTAGGCATCAAGTAATGCATCACTATTTGTATCATGTTTTAACTTTTTTTGTATTTCCTTTTTCTCTTTCTTTTAAGTTATTCTAATCTTTCATCTAGTTTCTTTTTAAAAAACTAGGTGGCGCCATGGAGCTATTCCCTTTTTTTTTCAACTCAGCAAATTAGGAAGTTCGGCGCAACAACCCTTTTAAGAGCACATGTGTACCTGCTTTAAATTTTTCTCTAGTACATGATAGTTTTTAATTTTTTACTTCCCATTTTTATACATTTTAAAATATATGAATTTAATTTCAATATAAACAACTAACAATATTAAAGCAGCCACAGTATTTCTGATTTTTTATATTAAGATAAAATGTTTAATTTAATTTAAATAGTAACTCTGCAACTAGTATGCCCATTGCCACCTCTCCATACATTGTTACTCTGAACAATTTTTATAATATTTTTACCATTAACTAGAAATTCTTGTAACAATCTGACAGAAAAGTCCAATCTGACAGAAAAGTAAAATTTTGAGATTTTCTGAAATATTCATTCTTAATTTTTTCACTTAACTAGTTATAAGCTAAACATTTTCAAGATTTTTTTTTTTTTTTATTTCAACATTATAGTTTTTACTAGTTAAAAAAAATTGACAGTTAAACAATGCATACAATGAAGTAAAATAAGTTCCCAATATTTCATCTTGAATAATTATTTGATTTCATAGTTGTAAATGCAATAACACTAAGTGCTTTTTAAAGTAAAATCAAACTATTTTGTTGATGCTGAATAAATAAAATCAACAAGAAAATTTTAAAAATTAACATTTTTGCAAAATATAAAATAAATAAAACATTAAAATTTTCCTCATTAATGATGTTTCTAGGACTTTCAAAGCTATTTTTCTTTTTTTTTTCTCACAAAAGCTTGAATTTTATAATTAACAAAATGGCATTTGCACTTACTTTAAAAACATTTCAGGATATACTATTCATAAAATGCACATTTTATCTTAGATAAATACTTTTTAGCATTCTTATTATTTATTATTTAAGGTCGATTAATGTTTATTTTCATTACAATACATTCATTTTCCTTCCTACATAATTAAAAAAAATATTGTCTATTTCAAATAGTTGAAACATATTTTGTTAATAAAATTTTAATCCAAGAAATTAATTGCAAGTTCAAAAATATAAGAATATGAGTAAGTGTTTAAATATAACTTACATTTATTTCTTTCACGATTCTTTTCTATTAATTTTGAAGTAGGTTTTTTTTCCCCTAGATTTACCTATACAATTTTTTTTTTTTTTTAAATAGATGGACATATTTTAAGGGGAAAAAAAAAAAAAAAAAAAACTTGGATGAAACACAAATCAAAAAATTAAAATCAATGTGAACAACTGAAAAGCAAAAAAGAAGTAAAGAAAATGTACAAAATCAAACATTATAAATGTTTTTAAATCAATATATATTCATATAGCATAGTGGTGGCTAGCTGCCCTACCTTTGAAACCCAAATTTCAGGAAGGAACATTTGAAATTTATTATCTGAATGAGGCCTTGTTTAATTGAGCATTTGTGGAAAAAAGATGAATGAATGATCGTTAGAGGGAGCTGCGACACCAAAGTTAATTGGGCGAAAAGAAGTGCGTGTTTGAGAGCGTGCTTGGAAAGCGAGAGAGAGGTAATCTTTGAAGTGTGAGAGAATTTAAGTTTTATGTCATTAGAGATTAGAATGTGTGATATTACTATTAATTTGTAAATATTGTACAAAGTTTTGATTATTCCTAGTATGTGTAATAAAATAATCAAGAATTTACAAGAGAGCTGATTTATTTTGAACCACCAACAACTTAACAACTTTGTGAACTTAAGGAACCCGGAAGTTGGCGAATTCATTCTTCTACGTGTTTTCGTCAGCATTCAACTGAATTTTGTGAACTATTCTACGGAGTCATCAATCAAACAAGATGGACAACGTTTGTAAAGCAAATCAAAATTTTGACTTTCTATACAAAATTGTTTGATAAAATCAAAAAAATTTTATTATTTTTTTTTATATTGAAGAGGGTAATCATACTACTTTTTTAATAACTTTTTAACAAAAAAGTGTTGTTAAAGAAAATTATTCTTTTGGATAATCATTTTTAGTTGATTATATTTCATAAGAATTACACTATTTACTTAACTGTCATTACCCAAAATGTAGTAATTTTATCTTCATCTAACTATTTAAATAATAAACTTTTCAAAATATATTTTAGTAGATAGATATTTTATTATGTTTCCATTTATATAAAAATATTACCAAACAAATGCATATAGAAATTATGAGTATCGAATTTCGATTGAATAAGAAAAGAAAATGCTTTTAAGTTTATTATAAGTTATTTCTAAATTGTGCAAACAAAGGAACCTTTTAGTTTTAAATTAAATCTAAAATTATACGTATCCGGTTTTTGAAAAATACAAAACAGCAAAAAGAAAAAACATCTCTCATGCATAGGGAGAATGAATAATCAGATATGGGTAACTAATGGATAAATGTCACAAACATGTTTTTTTAAATAAATACTATTTAAAAAATGTATTTTTGAGAATTTCATTTTCTAAATATATCATAATAGTATATTTTCTATGGAAAAAGAATGTGTTTACGAAATTCAGTTTAAGTAACAAATGTGAAATAAAGAATTTCTCCAATCATTAAAATCACACATTACAGCTCCTTTGTAAATTGTTAAAAATAAAGTTATTTTAAAATTTGGATAGTTAATGAGTAAACAATAGGACAAATAAAACATTTTAGTTGGAGACAAAAATACAGCACTTTTTAGAAATTAAAAAAAAAAATTTTAACATGGTGGTGTAGAATTTAGATATGTAAAATACTAATAAAATTTGAAATTAATTTAAATATAATGAAATAGTTATTTTAGAAACATTTAGCTCTATATGTTCACCAGCAAATTATTTATCATATTTATTCTTCTAAAGAACAATAGTTGATGCCATTATAAAAACAAATATTTTAATCCGTATCATTATAATGATTCAAATTGCCCTAAACTATAACATACACTAATAATGGGTTAAATCCGTGTGATCCGTATAAATAGAACGAATCATTATATCAGTTCATAAATTACGAATCGTACATTTACATCCGCTTCAGACTGTTCCAACTGTTTGTCTGTCAAACAGCATCAAGTCAAACTGTTTGTCTGGCAAACAGCATCAAGTCAAACTGTTTGTCTGGCAAACAGTATCAAGTCAAACTGTTTGTCTGGCAAACAGTATCAAGTCAAACTGTTTGTCTGCCAAATACAGCATCGAGTTGTATCGTCATGAATTGAACAATTCGTATGGTACCAGAAATACGGATTCAATACTAAATTTCGAAATGTTTGAATTTCAAACAGTTTGCTGGCAACTGGCGTACTGATTCATGAGTATCAATGGGGATATAACCCCTTAACCTCCTCATCTTAATTCATAGATGAAATTTACAATTATAACTGACTGCTTTAATGTTAGTAATGAAAATATATCAAGATAATGTTTCTAAATTAAATAAATGGTACACAAAAAAATACTAAAAATAAATAAAAGTAAAATACAAAATGAAAATTTAAAAATTAAAAATAAAAGAATTTAAGTTTAAATTCGGTACAATTAGGGACACAAACAGTTTGCATGGCACGGGAAATACAGAATCAGTGTACAAATAACAAGAATTAACATTTTATTACACTATGGTGTTCTTTTTTAATTGTTAAAATGATGAGGGACATCAAGTTTTATGCATATGTATGTATATAAAATGTAATAAAGTTATTGATGTACTGACTGATAAACCTCCTGTTGAGAATAGCTATCTGAGAGTGTAGCGTCATCTATGAGTATGAGAGCCAGCCTTTAGGAACTGAGTTGTTGCAAAGAGGCCACTGAAATTTCGAGCCTACTTCAGTTGGCGAGCAATGGCTGACATTTAGGCCTTTTCATTTACAAGATTTCCACGTATGAGATATGCAGATAATGTGTAGTTGAGTATGTAATGGGACGATATAAAAATGGAAAACGTAGCTGCATTTTTTATTTTATAAATGTGATGCTTATTTGTGAGTGAAATGAAATATGTTAAAATAAAAGCTGTCTTTAATTAAACATGGTTCATGACAGACACTACATCCTTTTAATTGAATATAGACCGACCAGTTATAAAAGTCATGTAAAAAAAAAAATGGTATGCCATTCTTTCTCAAAAAGCATTTTTTGGGGCTATAGTCTAGGTCTACAAAACTTATACCTATAATATTTATTTGTTAGAAATCTTCCATTTGTAACTTTCCTCTGTTTTATAATCATCTATCCATTTTTAGTTATCTAATCATCATTTTCTTCTTCGTTAAGATAAAAGCATGGCGATTGTTTGCCTGGATGTCATACAGAGTAATTTTTCTTCCGTAAGTTTAAAATTCGAGTAGCATGTGAATTGTGCAGCAAATTAAAGAAATACATATTTCCGGTTTTTAAAAATTTTGCAACGAAGCTCTTTTGGTTTTCATACACTAGTTTTCTTTTTACTTCTTGAACTTCTTATGTAGTTTCTTCTTGAATGTTTCTACAAGCCATGACACGAAATTGTCTAAAAACTACAAAATACAAAAAACATATAATTTAATAATCAAGAGGAAAAGGCTATTAAGAGAAATAAATAACTCTTGATGATCGCATTTTACATTTTGTATCTTCCAAACCCCTCCAAATGGGATGCATTTGCTATGCAATGCTTTGTAATGCTACGGTGTTTGTGGAACGATATGGGTTTCATTTTTCGCGAAAACGTCACGAAGAATCAATGCCGTGTGAGCTGGCGCATGCATTGTGTTTTCGGTACCAATCGAGATTTGACGCGTTTGAGGCCCGAAACAGCTTTCAAAATGGAATTGGCCGATACTTTTGAAATTCCAACATCATCAGCAAAGTCTCTATTGTAAATCGACGGTTTGCAAGCATCAAATCTTTAATTTTTGGACGTGAGCTTCGTCGGTTGAGGTTAATGGTCTACCAAGAGGGCTCTTCGTCTTCAACGCGTTCTCTGTCTTCTTTGAACTGTTTATACCACTTGTAAACATTTCTTTCCGATATAGGATTGCTCACCGAATGCCTTCTGAAACTTTCTATACGTTTCCGCAAACAAAATTTGATGCAAGTTCTTTGCTCAATTAATTCAGATATTTCAAAAATCTACGGAGTCAGTTTTAACGTCCACAAAGCCAAGCGTAACTCAAACACTAATGAATATTTTGACGTCAAATTTCACACAAAGGTCAAGGACAATGCTAGCAACCTAAAATCGAAAAACATATTGAAATTGCATAAGCCTCGGGCATTTTAAAGTGAAAATTGGTCTTATTTTTTGGACACAGTAGTATTACACCAGAACGGACAATTGCTAATTTGAATGCCCTATAAAATACAATGCATTCACATCAGGTCCCCTGAAAATTTCATACGGCACCTATACAACGTAATCCATGCACGTTTTTATATTTGCATTTAAAATCGTGGAGACTAACTACATCGGTAATTAGTATACGGCAACTTCGCATTCGAAATGGTTCTTGAAAAAGCATACTTTACCTGTGACTTTGGAGATTTAATCCCATAAATATTTTACTTAAACTAATTTCGTCCTTTCCACCAGCGTATTTTTAATATATCCAATTTAAAAGCAAATAAGAAAGAAATATTTAAAAATAGATATCAATAACATAAATAACTAAATAAATGCGTATAAGAAACAATTTTTAAAAAATATTTTATGGGTCTACATATTCAATTGTTGAAATAATTCATTATTCCTTTTTTTCCGAGAAAGCGACATTTACTTGCAATCAAATAAAACTATCAAACCATTTCCACACAAATCTACAGGGTGTAGGGACAAGCAGCTGAGTGAGCAGCTTCTTATATATATATGCCATATGAAACTATAAATAACATATGAAATTATTGGGGTTTTTCTATTTAATATTTCTACCAAATTTCGTTAATTTCCACTGAGGAATTTCGTTAATTACCGAAGTGGTCTTTTGAATTTAGGGAATAGCAAGAAGTCGCACGGTGGGAATACGGGGGATGTGGATTGATATGGATTACGATTTTGGTTAAAAAGTCTCGAAGAATCAATGCAGTGTGAGCTGGCGCATTCAGTGTTTTCGGTATCAATCGAGATTTGACGCGTTTGAGGCCCAAAATGGAATTGGCCGATCCTTTTGAAATGCCTACATCATCCGCAAGATCTCTAATTGTATATCGACGGTTTGCAAACACCAAATCTTTAATTTTTGGGCGTGAGCTTTGTCGGTTGAGTTGAGGGTCAAACAGAGGGCTCTTCGTCTTCAATGCATTCTCTGCCTTCTTTGAACTGTTTATACCACTTCAAAACATTTCTTTTCGATGTAGAGTGCTCACCGAATGCCTTCTGCAACATTCTATAAGTATCCGCAAAAAAATTCAATGCAAGTTCTTTGCTCAATTAATTCAGACATTTCAAAAATCGCCGGAATCAGATTTAGCGTCTCACAAAGCCAAGCGTAACTCAAACACTAATGAATATTTTGACGTGAAATTTCACACAGATTAAAAGGACAGTCCTAGCAACCTAAAAGAAAAAAAATTTTGAAATTCCCTAAGCCCCGAAATTTAAAATTGAAAATTGGTCTTCCTTTTTGGACACAGTAGTATTTGAAAATATTTTTATTATATTATTAAATTTCTGAAATTTATTCTCCAATAAAAGAATAGAAGAATAATAGTCCATTTTTAGCAAATGGACTCTTTCTTACTGTTTTCGATTTATTCTTCAAAGTTATGGTTTTTGAATCTTTCCAAAAAAGATAGTTTATGTGGTATGGCACTGAATAAAACTTTGCATAAAAATGAAATAAATTTTCTTTGAAGGAAATATGAATTTATGGTGGGCACTCAATTTTATGAATTGCGGAAATTTCTAGTATGAGATGTTAATGTTTACAATAGTCAGTATCAAGTAGTTATATCGCTAACAAATGAGAAATTTTGAAATGTTTATGGACCTCTAGTGGGGGATGATGAAATTTTAAATTAAGAATAAAATTTTTGAATTATTTCTTGCCATATTTCAGAAATCCTTTGGGAAAATTCTTTATTTTTTCGTTTTTTATTCTTTATTAGAAAAATACTTTCTTTATCTTCTTGTATTTATGCATGAAAAATACAATAAAATTAATAATATTTTACATTTTTATGAAATATGACATGATTTAACAGTTTAAAACCAAAATTGGTAAAAGCTAATTGGTAAGATGGAAGGAAAGATATAACTTTAGTTACGGGTTTCTCTGTTAATTTCAATATTGATATAACCAAACATAATTGATTAGCCTTATCAATGAATGAATTATCACTGGTCCTGGTGCCATCGCAAGCTACCAACATAAGTTCTTCAATAGAAGCTCCACCTGCTCCTGCGGACTATCCATTGGAGATCGACACCATCTCATCTATAAGTGCACAAACTGGACTGACATTAGACGGGTATATTTCCCGAAAACTTTGACTAAATGAGTCAAGTTACTAGAGAACTATTAGGTCAGGGTAGGTATCGAACTCATTATGAAAAATCATCGATGGATCGATGAATCATCGAAAAAAATCATCGATAGTCGATGAAAAATCATCGACTATCATCGATGGCCTAAATGATTAACTACCTTGACCTGAATTAAAATGAACTCACAAGTAACAAAGACAATTCCTTTTAACTTTTGCTATTAATCTTGGTATTTTTACTTATGTTTTTGTATATTTTAACCAAGTAGTACTTAGTACCATTTTGTATTTATCTTTTTTTGTAACTATTATTGTCTGTTTATCTTATATTATGTAAAATTTTTGAATTTTTTAAATAAATTTGCGCTTGGTCTGGTCCCACTGTGGTAGTACAGTGCCGAGACGCTCGGGGACATGTGTGCCGGAGAAATTTCCGGGTTGCTTTTGTACTGTTGGTTGGGTTGCTGCTTGCGACACCGATCATCTTTTATCGAATGCCCCTGATGGGGCGAGCTTTTTCCTCGATTATCAATAAATGATCAATTTTGCAATTTATTTGATCTTTTAAAAGACATTGCTTCAGAATACATTGAGTTTAGAAAATTAATTTAATTATCTGTTGATATTATATATTTAATGGCATCCAATTTGTAGAAATGATAAACTCTGTTTATACATGATCGCTGAAATTGTTGAAGGATTTTATACATTTTACATTTAATATCTAATGTTGCTATATTTTTTAAGATATATCTGAAGAAAAAAAAACTGCAGTTTGTTCATAAACATCTATATATACAGAGACGAAGCAATAATTTTGAAGAATGTAATAGTGAATATTCGAGCACTTTCTCACATTAAAGCTTTTGCAAACAATTCGTAGAATCTAAATCATAGAAAAGGTTTTTCTCTAACACATTTCTCTCTTCATTTAAGCAACAGAAAATTCAATCTTGCTTATCTACCAACTTATTAAAGAAATCCAGTTTCTTCCATTGATATTTTACTTCAACAGAAAAAACAAATATTTCTTTTAATTTCGTTTAATGTTTTTTAAGCGTTTATGTTTTTTTATTAGCGAGTTAAAAAATATGTTCTTGGCAACAGCAGGAATTTTTCTTGAAATAAAAATAATGTATTAAAAAAATAAGTGTCGATTTTTTTTTTTTTTTATTATTAGCAAAAAATGAATGGAGAAATGAAAAAATGTAACACGAAGAAATAAAACTATCTTTTTAATAAAAAAAAAAAAATCGAACTACTAAGTTTTAAACTTTTTTTTTACTTTGGTAGTTAAAACTTTTTACTTTCATGTCTTTTTTTAATGGCATAATAAAATACTTTATAAAAGC
The DNA here is from genome assembly GCA_021605095.1 of Caerostris extrusa. Lineage (NCBI taxonomy): Eukaryota > Metazoa > Arthropoda > Arachnida > Araneae > Araneidae > Caerostris > Caerostris extrusa. The sequence goes on along the minus strand of BPLR01018021.1, from coordinate 28,842 downwards.
ACAGCGAACTATTGATCGGGACATTCCGTAGGCAGTAAACAGTTCAGGGAGCGATTAAAGTTTATTACAAAAAATAACAGCGTTAAAATTACTGAGTCGAAACGTTAAAAAAGAAATTCTTGTTTAAATGAGTTTTTCAATAGAATATAGAATAAAAGTTGTTCTTTCGAGTTGATATATTAGACAAGTCTACGAATAAATGTTTCGTAATTTTCAATTTCCTTTGCTTACAATAACATTTCTGAGTGTTTTTATAACTTTTAAAGCAATTTAAATAAGTAATTCAGTCGTTTGGCGCCTACGTTAAAATACGTGCCTATATATTTTCATATAAAAATTTTATTATCATATTCAAATAGATCTGTTAAATCCAAGAACCCACTTGCATATAAAATATTAATATATATATATATATATATATATATATATATATATATATATATATGTATATATATATATATATATATATATGACAAAAATCTTTAGGGAAAATTTTTTTATTATGACTATGAAGATTTCATGAACAATAACGCAAAACGTAATATAACGAAATTATTTTAATATTTTTAAGTGATAAGTAACTTTAAGAAATCTGACAACGTTTTAAATTTGAAAAAATTGTTTTCCAAACAGAAAAAAATTTTAATTGATATAGTTGAACATTCTATATAATGAAGGGACTGTATTGATAACTAACTTATGTAAAAGTAATTTAATTTATTTCTAACGTTCTTTTAACGTGAAATGTGATTGATCAAGTAACAAGTAATATAAAAAAAATTTTAAGAAATTTTTTTAAAAAATTTTTAATTTCCTACTTTTTTTCACTATATTGCAGAAAATCCTTTATAAATAATTTTCTTAAGTTTATCTGGCGCCATCTATTGGTAGATATATACAACTTAAATGTAAAAAAAAAACTAAAATTAATTCATTAAATTTAATTACTGAATTAATATTTGAAAAAAACTGTATTTACATCTAGTGTCATCCACTACAAGTTCAAAAAAATATATTTGAAGTTGAGTGGATGAATAAAAGTATCTTATGAACGATTAAAATTTGAACAAGATATATATAGGAAGAGTGTGAGCTAATAGAAGGAATTGAAAAAAGAAATAATTATTTTTAATTTTAGTTTTTTACAAAGCATTTATGGAAATATGTTTGCTGAGAGTATCCTGATGAATTATATATTTGACTAATTAGGACTTTTATAAAGATTTCACGAATATTTGTTTTTGAATTTTGATTACGTTTTATAGACTAAAAACTTTTTGTTATCCTGGTGTATTTTTCTCTAAGTTATCTCACAAACTTACTTTTTTGTAATGTTGACCTTTGTTATATATCTATATATATACAATTTTATGTGTTATATTTCCTGTTTCCGAAAATATAACGATTTTTTTATAAATTTTAAGGTTTCATCGTAAAATACATCCAGGATAACAAAAATATTATTACTAAAGAAATTTAGTAATTTAAATGATTCGCGTATTAAAATATTCAGAGATAAATTTTACATTTAATTTTATGCATGCTCTCTTTATGGTTCGAAAGATGAAAGGCAATCACTTTCCGTGTAATTTAAAACAGTAATTATTTTATGTATGCAAATTAATTTGCAAGGCTGTAGAAATTCATAATAGTAACTATAAAAATATTCTTGATTCTTCATCATAAAATAGTCATCGAATCAAAATGTGGTCATAAAGAAAGACAATAAATTACACCGTGGTCATTTCTTCATATTTTGGAATTTCGCGCAATCATTAAATAGTTTACACATAATCAAATGAACTGTTTATGAAAATAACTTGATGCGCAATTTGTCTTCAAGTTGGTAAATGCTTTAACTCGTCGCGATAAATATATTAAGTAATTAAGTTCTCTGTTATCAGTATTAAGCTTAAATTCATGTGTTTTTTTCTCTCAGGAATTTAAGTTTAATACTGATAATTGATGTTAACTTAATACTCATGATAGATAATAACTCTTTAACAAAAATACACTTATTTTTGTTAAAAGAATAAATTAATACATCTATCAAGTTATTGTCCATTGTCCATTTTTCTCATCCCTCTAGCAAAAGACAAATTAATTAAAAGAATATTAATTATTTAAGACATATCTTTGAAAGACAAGATATGCACGAATCAACTTTTGAAAAAGAATGGAATTGCATCTCAGACATTCAATGATAGTATTTTGTACTTAAAAGACAATCATATTGATGCAAAAATCAGTAGAACGTATACATTAACATATAGAACGTATACGGAATCAATTGAAAATACTTTATTGAAAGATCGAATACTTGACTGTTTAGTAAAGTATATTTCCCTTAGCTGGTTACTTGATGCCATCTCTCCATTCCTAACCAGAATGGGCACTCTTCAATAAAAACAAGTAATATAAAAAAAATTTTTAAAGTCAGTTCCTACTTTTTTTCACTATATTGCAGTGCCTTTATAAATAATTTTCATTCATTTTTTAAGTTTATCTGGCGCCATCTATTGGTAGATATATGCAACTTTAAATCTAAAAAAACTAAAATTAATTAATTAAATTTAATTACTGAATTAATATTTGAAAAAACTGTTTTAACATCCAGTGTCATCCACTACAATTAAAAAAATGTATTTGAACTTGAGTGGATGAATAAAAAGTATTTTATTAACGATTGGAAATTTGAACAAGATATATATAGGGAAAGTGTGAGCTAATAGAAGGAATTGAATAAGAGTACCAATTCCTTAATGTGCCTCTGATTCACTTGTTAGATGTGCGAGTCAATCAGGATTGTTGGATGTTTTATGCCGTGTCTATGATTGTATTGAAAAACGTCTTCCAAACACATATCTTATGGAAGGTAAATCAAGTAAATATGCTGATAAAACCATTCGAATGATATTTTCCATTTTTAGAAATTCCATCATCAATTCAATGTGGTCTGGCGTTACCTTTTATGATAACAAAGTCTGCATTTGTAGCACTCGGAACACACGGACGTGGGGGAGAAAGACAAAGACTACTTCCCTTCAATAACAATGTCTTAGGACTTCTGTCAAAAATTTGGAGCTCCATCCACGCGTTCTTCATAATGCCTTCACAGATGAGCGCGCCAGGACCACCTTAATGGTATCTTTCCCTGATTAAGTAGGACAAAACCTCATTTATATCTATCTCTAAATTAACCAGAGTTCAGAATCGCTTGTGACAGTGAAACGATTCCCATATCAGAGATCGTGACTTCATTGATGCGCTGTTGAGTCTTTATGTTCCTACAACCACTCTAAATAGTGCCACCGATTCAACGTTTTCAAGCGCGGCCGAATATGTATTGTCTAGTTCAGGGGTCTCCAAACTACGGCCCACGACAGCGAATAGTTTATTGTTGCTGTAATAAGTTGAATAAAAAAACACAGAATGATAATAACTCAGTTTTATTTACTCGCTAGGTAAAGCTTAATGACAAGCATAATACGCAGAAAACTTAACTTAAGCATAACAGCTAACAAATAATTGAAATGAATCCCACAAGCATTATAAACTAGTGAACATCCCGCTTTTACCCTCGGTAGTTATATTGAGGTAAAGAGTATCGCATATGTATGTATATCGATGTTTGGAATGTATATATCCTGAATCAAACATGATTTTTATCCTGAAAATCCCTCAGGAACGGAAAAGCTAAATTAACGCGAATGAAACCGCAGGGTTTCCACTTGTAAAAATATACTAATGAAATTTATGTAATTGTGATTTTTCACTGACAATAGTTTGTAGTTAGCAAGCGTATGCTCGCTCAGAGCGCGTATTCGGCGACTAGTCTAGAAATTATATATAATGGCAGAAAAATTAAAACGGTTTTGGCCCTTGATACTTACTGGAGTAAACAGTATGGCCCTAAGGCTGAAAAGTTTGGAGACCCCTGGTCTAGTTGATGTATTATAAGCTAAGAAATGTCGTTTACTGATTGCTATCGATTTGTTTTCACCTGCAGGAGATGTATCAGTCATCCCTTGGAGTTGTTTTTCTTTGCGACTGCCACTAACTTTTTTTTGCAGATTATATTTGATTGGGGAGGCTTTCCGAGCTCTTGAAATGACATTTATGTCGATGAGTTATGTATCTCTTGGTTACGCTTATCACAATACGCCGCTCCTCAACCTTGCTGATCACTGTACCACAGATTTTTTTCTGCTAATGCTTCTGCTTCTGCTTTTTCTGCTAACTTGAAGATAAGCCACGGACGCGGAATAACAATGCCCCCGCAACGTCCATGGCACCGCCGGGACTGGAACCCGAAACCTGTGGTACCGAGCGCCACTCGGCCATTCAGGCCCCTGCACCACATGTAAAAATAGTCCAAATGAAATTCCATCTCTTTTCATTGTGTGCTGTACGCATTTGACAGAACTCGTTTCGCATGCCTTCACTTTACTTGTGACATCATTCTGCATACATATCATCTTTCTACATTCGTAAATCGCCATTATATATTCGTATTCGTAGCCCTATTTTTATTCGAACCACCATTCCACCGAATTGAGTTTTCACTGTATTGATCGCAACAATTTTTAACAATTTCATGGCTGTGTGCTTAAAAATTACATAGTTGCTTAAGCTTTTCTGTCCAATGTACTTAAACAAAACCATCACAAATGTATTCTGTGGAATAGTTTATAAAATGCAAAAAAAATTGAAAGTTAAAAAAGAAACAAATAAAAAAAAAAAAAACCTTTCAATAATCGTAGAAAACAAATATTTGTTTGTTTTTTCCAATATGGAGAAATATTTTGGATTTGCAATTTTCTCTCTCTTTTTTATTTATTATTTTGTCATTGTTGCAGTTTGTAAAGGTTTTTCTCTTCAATTTTATTCATATTGATGTTTGCAATGTCTACAATTTTGGTAAAATGGTCGATTGATTTTTTTGTTCCTGCCTTCCAGACATTATTTTAAAAGTCTGCTTTTTGGAAATAAGAAATCTTTTCATTTTACTCGTTGCTTCATGAAACATCAGTATATCTGTTATATACAAAAGTTAAATTCTTCGAAAACCATTATGCATTTCAAATAGATTGTTGTTAATTTCAATTTGGATATATTTTAGAATGCAAAAATGTTTCAGATGTAAATTCTGAGGGTATTCGTGGGTAAAAATGGAATGATTTATTTTTTTCTAAAAGAGGAAAATCAACTAATCAGACAAAAGGTAGAAGTTGAGCATTTATTTTTTGAGACTCTATAAAAAGCTGTTATTCAATGCAAAATCTTTTATGTTAAAGTAGTAAAAATAAAAGTATATGTCATTAAAATGTAACTTTCCTTCCTAAAAAAGTAATTTTCTTTACATTTGCTATAGATATTTCAAGATTTTATTTCAGAATTTATAAAATACAATATTCATTTTTTAGAATATAATCGTAAACATTATATGAATAAACTGTTAAGAAAATTCGTCCCTTTTTTTTTTTTTTTTTTTTTTTTTTTGTTAATAATTTTAAAATTCGTCAGCAATAATTGAAAATCTTTTTAATAGGATCTAATCTAAAATTACTTTCCATATTTTACTGAAAAAGTATACAAATCTTTGACAAACAATCAGAACAGAAGAAGACAATCAGTTTTAGCCTCTCACAAAGCCAAACGTAACTCAAACACTAATGAATATTTTGACGTTAAATTTCACGCAGATGTCAAGGACAGTGCCAGCAAACTAAAAAAGAAAAATAATTGAAATTCCATAAGCCCTTGCAATTTTAAATTGAAAATTATTCTTACTTTTTGGACACATTAGTAAGTGCCAAAGAAATTTAGCTTTTTATTTGGGAAATTAATAAATGCGTGCAATAGAGATAGAGATATAATGAATTAAATACTTATTAAAATCATTGAAATATTTTTAGTTATGTAACTAATGTAGAAGCAGTTAAACTTTTTTAAATTGTTACCTTTAAACTTTCTGGTTCAGACACATTGCTGCTAATAAAAAATATGTTCAGAAAACTTTATGTGAAAAGAAAAAAAAAGGGAAAGACACTCAAACTATCTAAAAAGTGTTGAAACTTTAGAAACAGTGTCATTTAAAAATTTTGGAAAGGAAAAAAAAAACTTTGGGAAAGTAATTTTTTTTTTTTTTGAAGAAAGATGAAATTAGCTTTTCACATTTCACAGTTTTTAGTTTATTGAAACTGCATAAAAGTGCCGTAGAATTGTGTTGAAAAGGATAATGTATTTGAAAAAAATAAATATTACAATTTCAAATTTCAGAAATCTTGTCAATTTACCGTTCTTACAATAACAGAATGATATATATATCTGCGCGTGTGTGTAGACCTCAGTAGTATACTAATTTAGGTTTTTTTTTTTTTATATTACAATTGCAGAACTAGTGAGGCAGGACAATTATATTATTGACATAAGCATTAACGCAATATTATCTTAAAAGGGCTTCAACAATTTGTCGTTTACGGGCTTTCATTCAATCCCTTTTTAATCATTGTGACTTTACTTCTAGTATCAATTAATGACATTATTTAAATTCCTTCTGTTAGCTCACACTCACCCTATATATATCTTTTTCAAATTTTCAATCGTTAACAAAACGCTTTTTATTCATCCACTCAAGTTCAAATGCATTTTTTGAACTTGTAGTGGGTGACACTGTATGTTAATACAGTTTTTCAAATATTAATACAGTAATTAAATTGAATTAATCAATTTTAATTTTTTTTTTAAATTTAAGTTGCATGTATCTACCAATAGATGTCGGCAGATAAACTTAAAAAAAAAGGAATGAAAATTATTTATAAAGGACTTCCTGCAATATAGTGAGAAAAAAAAAGAAGGAATTGACTTCAAAAAAATTTTTTTTTAATATTACTTGTTTTTAAGTTAAAAATTAAAAAGAATTAAAAATTTAAAAAAAAAAATTGTAGCGAATATACTAAGTAGCACCTTTCACATCGTGAGTTTAAGAGCAGTTTTTAGAAATACATAAATCAAACTTATTGCATTTGAAATATATTAAACTTTTGGATTTATCAAGACATTTCGCAGAAACACCACCCGTTCTACCACTCGAAGAACAGCATATTTCGACTTTAGGTTTGTAATAATTACTATTAACTTTTTGCATCTGAACTTTAATATTAATGTTGTGATACTTAGGTGGTTTAGTATATTTATTTTCTTCACGATCTTTTAATAGTTTCATACATTTTATTTCTCTTTAAATTTTTTAAGTGTTTTTTGGTCCAAAATATTATGGATTGTCGAATCGTAAATGCATTTTATAACCTACTGCATCAATGCACTATATTACCGCTAAGGCAAAGCTGTTTAATAGTTAAAAAATATTTGTTTGATGTTTCGTGATTTGTTTGATGTACTCATTTTTCTTTTTGATAATAACAAATACGATGCCAGCAGAGTTTCTGCTACGAATGACATTAATATTTGACATAATATTAATATTTTAATATATTCACTTTTTTATATTATTAATTAATATTATTTTATAATTTTAATCTAATATATTTAATGTTTAATTAATATTCGCATCATATGGTCATTCTAAATTTCTGAATTAATGATTTAACTTAATTTTCTTTGATAAAATTTTTTTCTTTCTAATGCAGCTGGAAAACAGAATGGTCTTGGACGCCTTAAGGCTGCAGACGTTAATGCATTACCCAGGGCGCGCTCTTGAAGATAAGCCTTAAGGCTGATCCTATTAGACCGGGACCTACGGTTTACGAACCACTTCCATGGCACTCCCGAAACCTTTGCCACTTCAGGCCCCATATGATAACATTTAAATTGGAAAATAAACGTTTATATATATATATATATATTACATGGGGATACCTCTTAATATCGTGCGTGCAACTCAACAAGTCGTTGGAAGTCTTCTGCATAAGCCACGGAGAGCGTTGATGGTGCAGGATTTTGGGCACGAACAGACCTCATGATGTCCCATAAATGCTCGATGGGATTCATGTCGGGCGATCTAGGTGGCCAGATCATTCGTTGGAATTGTCCAGAATGTTCTTCAAACCAATCGCGAACAGTTGTGGCCCGGTGACATGGCGCATTGTCATCCATAAAAACCCATCGTTGTTTGGTTACATGAAGTCCATGAATGGCTGCAAGTGATCTCCAAGTAGCTGAACATAAGCGTTTCCAGTCAATGCTCTCGCACGATCCATGCCATAAAAAACAGTTCACACCATTGGGAGCCTACGGTTTAACAGTTTGGATGGGGTCTGAACCACTACCAACAGCTCTTACATGGCACCGCCGGCCACGGTTTTCCATTCATCTAATGCTCACATGCCCACGTTCGTTGCCGAGCGCCAGAGTGGTCTAATAGCCACTCGGCCAGACAAGTTCCTTGCCCCATATGATTTCTTTATTTGACGCAGTGTTGCTTGTCTGTTTGAATTTACGACTTTTGCAGACGTCGCCGGTCTCGGTCGTTAAGTATGCGCTGTCCATGGTGGGATGTTATGCCTGAAATTTCATATATATGGATCTGGGAATGTTGATATATAAATGGCATGACCCATGCGTCTAGCTGTATTATATAAATATATAACTTGAACAGAAATGAAAGCTATATTTATATGTTCTATGCGATGCTATATCTGAAAATATATATCCCATGACTTTTGCCCCTTCATTCAAAATGTATTGGATTCAAAATGATATTTAAATATCATATATACTATAGCAATTCATCAGGGGGAAAAAACATCAAATTATTGTTATTTATTGCGAAAAAATCTGATTTGAAGTCATTTGTATTTAGAATGGCAGAAATGTAGCATATTCATCATTATTAAGGATATTTTAATAAGTAATTTATTTATACACACATTCTAGCTTTTACAAACACATCCATCTGGTAACACGTTGTTTAACAGGCTGCTTTTCTTTGCTTGTGTTCGATTGAAATGTTTTTATTCATAGGCATTTAATTATGCAGATTGAAAAGTTTTTGAAACGTTAGTAAAAAATTATTGAGTCTTCATATTTTTAATACGCTTTTATTAGTTTCACCTGTATGTTTGTTTGTAACTGATTCTTTGTGCTCGATTTTGCCCTACTTTAAGCGATCAGATTTAATTGAAACGTTGTAGACTTATCACGGACCGACGACACTAAAATATTTTGATAAGTTTATTATCTCATCATGATCGCCAGGATTAGCGATTTTAGTTTAACTTATGAAGAGCAATTTAACCCATGTAGAATCAAAGTACCTAAGACATTCAAACCTACGTGGGACAGTGGCACAACGGGTAACGCGCCTGACTACGGATCAGGAGATTCCCTCTTCGAATCCTGGCTGGATCGACCTATTCGCATTTAGCCTTTGTTTTACTCACAATTAAATTATTTTAAGAACTATATTTTCAATCCTCCGTACCGGGACCTCATTTAAATATTATAGTTTAAAACACAAAAAGCACGTTTTAGAGTTAATAAAACTAAAAAGTAAAAAAATAAATTAATAGTTTAAAAAATAAAAACATGCTTTTAGTTAAACAAAAGAAAAATAAATTAATAGTTTAAAAAAAAAAAATACGCTTTTAGAGTTAATCAAACTAAAAATAAAAAATAATTGTCAGCATAAGAATAAAATACTGACGAGAAAAATGAATGTCACTGTTCTAAAAACGTGGGGTGCTTTGTATGACATTTTTAAACTAATTCTGCATTTCGGAATGAAACTAGTGAAAATTATAAATTGATATCGAGCACCCCACGCTTTTAGAACAGGGACATTCATTTTCTCGTCAGTAATGTTATTCTTATGTTAACAATTATTTTTTACTTTTTAATTTGATTAACTCTAAAAGCGTGTTTTTTAGTTTTTTAAACTATTAATTAATTTTAATTTGATTTATTATTATTCAATTGCTTGGATACACAAATAATTCAAATAATTTATCGGCCATTTTTCATAAAAATTCATTTATTGTTCTGACGAAAATGTAAATATATTATCAATGTAAATATCTTTAATTTATTTGTAAATTCAAATCTTTGAACAGACATAATTGCTCCTTTAGTAAAATTCTATGTAAGTTTGCTTCAAATTACTACCTTTAAATGAATATCGATATATCAAGTAAATTTCTTGGAAAACATTTATAAATATTTTTATCTTTGGAGTTTACCAAAAAGGGGCAATGCCGGGTGTACTACTGGCTATCGGGTTTCTTCGAATCCGGCGGTGCCAGGGATGTGGTAGTGGTTTGGAATCCACTTTAAACCGTGGTCCCGGTCTAATAAGATCGTAGAGCGTTGCAGGGGCATTGTTACACCGCATGACTTATTCTTCAAGTTACACGCACCCCTGGGTAATGCAAAGTGAGTAATGTCTGTGCAGCGCTTGCCTTAAGGCATCCAAGACCAAGCTGTCTAAGTGTTTGCCAGCTGCATTAGAACAACAAAAAAGCTTTGGCCAAAAACACTTTGAAAAATTTTTTTTTTTTTCGAACTACGATATTTTTATCTAAAATATTTTCCAAAACAATTAATCTTTTTCACTATAAAAATAATTTCTTATTAGTTTTTTAAAAACTAAAATAACGGGCAACAATTATATTAGAAAAGTTTTATCCTTTGTAAAAATAATAAACATTTGCTCATTCCGTGCCAAATTAAAGAAATTAAATAACCGAATAATCTTTTAATCTTTTTAAAAATTCGAATTTAAGTCTGATTTATTTTTTAACAACGAATAACAATTTAAATTTAGCTCTTAAAAGACATAATTTTATTTTTCAGCATTACATAATTTTGCCATTCTTTCTTTTCCAGACATTTAACAAAGATAAAAATTAGAATATTTGAGACCAAGTTTAAGAGTTACGAAGAAGTTATATAAGTTTTATAAGTTTTATTTCAAACAATAGCACGTAACATTATAGTATAATAAGATAAATATACTTTTTTGAAAAAATCAGTAGCAGTTCTTACAAAGAGACATTAAATTTTGAAATTTTTAAAAGAAAATTAAATGTAATAGAATCAGTTCTGAAATAGAAGAAAATATTATTTCATCCCAATGTCAAAATAAATGGCTCATTGAAGAAAAAACCAAATCAAAAATAATTTCTATTGAAAAATGAGGATTTTCTATCAATAGAATTAGGAGAAAAGACTATTATACAGAAAAATCATTAATTAAACAGTTTCACATTAAATGAATATAAATACTTTATTTTAATTTAATTTTATTTATTTTGTATAAAATACATACAAAACATACTATAAATCGCTAGTATTGATGATACCTTAAAAGAAAAATTCTGATGACATTCTAATGTCTGATGAGTTAATGATAAGTTCTGGTGACATTTTAATGCCTGATGAGTTAATGTTAATTTCTGATGATAGTTTAATGTCTGATGAGGTAATGATAAGTTCTGATGATATTTTAGTGCCCGATGAGTTAACGATAAGTTCTAGTGACATTTTAATGTCTGATGAGTTAATGATAAGTTCTGGTATTTTAATGTCTGATGAGTTAATGATAAGTTCTGGTGACATTTTAATGTCTGATGAGTTAATGATAAGTTCTGTGACATTTTAATGTCTGATGAGTTAATGATAAGTTCTGGTGACATTTTAATGTCTGATGAGTTAATGATAAGTTCTGGTGACATTTTTATGTCTGATGAGTTAATAATAAGTTCTGGTGACATTTTTAATGTCTGATGAGTTAATGATAAGTTCTGGTGACATTTTAATGTCTGATGAGTTAATGATAAGTTCTGGTGACATTTTAATGTCTGATGAGTTAATGATAAGTTCTGGTGACATTTTAATGTCTGATGAGTTAATAATAAGTTCTGGGTGACATTTTTCAATGTCTGATGAGTTAATGATAAGTTCTGGTGACATTTTAATGTCTGATGAGTTAATGATAAGTTCTGGTGACATTTTAATGTCTGATGAGTTAATGATAAGTTCTGTGACATTTTTATGTCTGATGAGTTAATAATAAGTTCTGGTGACATTTTAATGTCTGATGAGTTAATGATAAGTTCTGGTGACATTTTAATATCTGAGGAGTTAATGATAATTTCTGATGATAGTTTAATGTCTGATGAGTTAATGATAAGTTCTGATGATATTTTAGTGCCCGATGAGTTAACGATAAGTTTTGATGACATTTTAATGCCTGGTGAGTTAATGATAAGTTCTGATGACATTTTAATGTCTGATGAGTTAATGATAATTTCTGATGATAGTTTAATGTCTGATGAGTTAATGATAAGTTATGATGATATTTTTTTAGTGCCTGATGAGTTAATAAGTTCTGAGGACATTTTAATGTCTGATGAGTTAATAATAAGTTATAATGAGTTAATTCTATATTCTGATGATATTTAATCTATAAAGCTTCGAATAATTAAGAAAAGTAGCAATTAAAAGACTTCAAGTATTACAGCAAATTAAAATTTAATGAAATCTGCTATAATACTTGAAGTATAAGCAACTGATCAGAAACTAAAAATTTAAAATTTCTAAAGATAAAACTATAAATTTCTAAAGATAAGCCTTCGAAAAATATACAGATAATTTCTCAAAAATTGAAGGCAATTGTAAAACAAATTTTAATAGGTTTCTTTTTTTTATTGTGGTTGAAAGTGTGTAGTCCCACAATGGACCTTATTAATGTTGATGAGTATTTTGCTTAGGTGGAACATGCGACATTTGAAATCTGACTCTTGTATTGTTTCGTGATTTCTTACCATTTGTTTGATTTTCATGGAATATATAATATCTCATTGATATTGTCGAACAATTACACACTTTAAATTTCACTAAGGATGTATTTACCTTCTAGCAAATTATTTAACTAGCAATATTTCATTTTTAAAGAAATAACCTATTGTAACCGCGCTTCCTCCTACGTACTGCAAGAGCGCTCTCTGTGGGAGAAATGGTCAGTAGTCATTGAGACTTTCACTGGAGAGAAGGAACAGCGCAACCCATGCTTCTGCTCAAAAACGTTTAGTTTGCAATCTCTCCTCAGAGAGAAAATACACAGTCCAATCGCATTAATGTGACCACCACCTACTTTCGACGTCAACGTGAAATAACCAATCACAAAAGGCAGGTGGCAGCACATTACAGTGGAGTGTATATAAAGGATGTCCTAGGGCATCGAAAAGCATTTCAATCGAATATATATATATTGTATATCGTACCTCAGCGGTCCGCTCTGCCAAAGGTGGTCAGGTGGTCACATTAATGTGACTGGACTGTGTATATTTAACGCAGCCCTGAGTAATATTTAGCTCACAGACGCACACTCTCACCCGGAGTGGAAGTATATTTCGCACACATCCGCGCAAACCTGAGTATCGGGTTTTTGCTTAAAATGGAAACAGTGAAAAAATGTCTTTTAAATATTGCATGTGTGTCGTGTTTGTGCGTAAGTAAATAAAGCTGTGAGTTCTCAAACCTGTGATTCAATTTTTAACTCAACCATACCCAGTTACAATCCAGCTACACAACTTGCACTACACTATATCTTAACAAATATTTTAGTAACATTTATTAATAAATGGGCCTGATGGCCGAGTGGCTAGCGCTTTGGCGCTCGGTACCACAGGTTTCGTGTTCGAGTCGCAACAGCGCAACGGATGGATGTTTGTAGTGGTTCGGAATCACTTTAAACCGCAAGTCCCGGTCTAATATGATCGTAGAGCTTTGCGGGGGTATTATTACTCATCCATAGCTTATCTTCAAGTTACATGCGTCCCCCTGGGTAGTGCTAAATGAGTAACGTCGGTGCAGCCTTTATGGCATAAAAGAACATGGTCTAAGTGTTTGCCAGCTGCATAAGAAAAGAATTTAAAAAAAATTATTAATATAGTGGTTATTGATACCTTTAAGATAGAAAAAGAAAAAAAAAATTTTTATTTAGAAAAAGAAAACTGTGTTTCCTTTTATTTTAAAAATAAAATTCATTTCTAATTATGTAAATTAAAACCAATTTTTCATTAAAGATACCATGTATTCAGTCAATACCACATTCCTGTGTAGTGTTATTCCATGTTAATAATGTTAATTTCATGAATAATTCATTTCATGAATGTTAATAATGTTCCTTCACATTCCATGTTAATAATTGTTTTTCTTTGTTATTCTGCAATTAATTACATTTTTGCAAATTACTTTCTCAGACATCTGATATTCTGAATAACCTCCATGAGAATCTAAATAACATGATGAGTAATTTAAATACTTCATGATTTGCATTTCAAATGAAAAACAAAAATTCATTTAATAGCCGCCTAACACCAGTGTTTTAATCTAGTTAAAGGTTTTAATGGTTCCACGGTGAATAATATACTAAGTAATGGCAAAAAGTTGTATATATATTTCTGAAAACAAACTAATTTACTCCTTTTTATAACAAAAAAACGTTTTTGTCCGCCATGAATATTAAATATGCGAAGATATATTATTGTTAAATGCAAATTATGTGCAAATACAAATTAAAATAAACAAATTTGTATGCAACATATATCCTTTGCAACAAATAATTCTCTCCACACATTTACATAGCCAACTTTGGGATGCAATTAGATGAAAATATATTTTAGATGGCAGCAACAGGAAATTAAAGGGCAGGTGATCTTTCTCCGTTGTTGTTCTATATATATATATATATATTTAAGTTTCTGCAGGAATCAAAATTTTCAAAATTTTTCAGAAATTACATTTACCGTATTAAATTCCCACCTTTCTTAAGTTAAAATTAAATATTGTTGAAGATAATATTATATACGACAACAATATACTACTGTGCCCAAAAAGTAAGATCATTTTTTTTTTTTCAAAAACTCTTTATTTATTCTTCCAAATTTATTTCAACGCCTTCAAAGTAATCCCCCCTCCGGACACAATGCACCTATGCCAATTTTTTTTTCAATTCTCAATGCATTCTAAACAGTCATCGGCAGGGGATGGCCTTCAAAGCGTGCAGCGATTCATGTTGAATCTCTTCAATCGACTCAACATGGTGTCTTCGGGTAGTTAGTTATAGCGTTTGGCGGATCAGTTATAGCGTCCCACAAAGCCACGCGTAACTCAAACACTCAAATTTCACACAGATGTCAAGGACAGTGCCAGCAACCTAAAAAAAAAAATAAATAAAATTCCATAAGCCCCTGGAATTTTAAATTGAAAATGGGTCTTTCCTTTTGGACACAGTAGTACACATAAATTAACAGTTATATAACTATTGAAAATGAGTCAAAAATTTATTTTTTGAATCTTTATTTAAGATAAATATTTAACATTTAAAAAAAAAAAAATTGCAGAAACGTATTAAATGTATGCACTTGTAAATCAATAATATTTTGCGTGTATTGCTATATTGTTATTTAACAACGAAGATATTTTTAGTATATTTAAGATGACAGACACAGGAGATTAAAGCCCAGGTGATCTTTCTTCGTTGTACTTTTTCTGTTTCTGCAGAAATAAAAATTATTTCAAACTTTTCCGAATTTCTCAGAAATTACATTTATCGTATTAAGTTCCCCCTTTTTTTCTTCAAGTTAAAATTAAATATTGTTGAAGGTAATCAGGAGTTTAAATAATGTTGAGGTTAAGACAGTTGAAGACGAATTCCATTAACGAAGACAGTCTATATGATGAATTCGAGGAAATGAATTTTCAAGACCATTAACTTCTTTTCATTTTAAAGAAAGTGTAATTTATCAACTGGTTTTCGAATACTGATACAGAAAAAAGAAAAAACTTTTAAAAACTTATAATTTTTTTTATATATATTTTAAAAGGTTTTTTTGTATTTTGAACAATAGAATCAATACAAAATTATGAAACAAAAATATATAGCAAGAAAATATTTTTACCAAAAATTTTATATGAAAACAATGCACTCATAAATTAACTATTATATAAATATTGAAAAGGAATCAAAAATGACTTAGATAAATATAAAATTTTATAAATTTTATAATATAACAAAAATTAAAAATTAATTATCGAAAAATTTATTTTAAAACTTTTTCGCATCTTTATTTGAGCGGTTTTAAAACAATATATTTTACAATTTTTCAACAATTATATTTTTATATAACATTTATAAATAATATAATTGTTGTAAAAAAAAAAAAGGAATTAAACGTATTTATTTTTAAATTAATAATATTTTGTAATTATTTCTATATTATTATTTAATAAGGAAAATATTTTAGTATTTTGTCATTGATTCAAAATTTTGTGATAACAAACAGTTAAATTTGATACTGTTAATTTTATTTTTGATAACAAAAAATAATATTTGAAGATATTATTATGGCAAAATCTATTTGAAGCTGCATGGAAAGAATCATTATCTTTGTTCTAGATAATGTTCAGTACATTTTCGGTAATAATTATGTGTACTAGCTATTATATATTTAATTAATCTAAAAATATTATTTCAATGAAAACGTAATTATTCAATTTTTCGAAGCAAAACCGTTTGCTTGCAAGTTTTTTACGTCGCTCTTGCAGGCAAATCTATCTGTGATATGTCTTTGATGTAACTGTAATATAAAAGACTTAATTTTAAAAATTTCAACATTTTGGGGTTTTCGTAGAGTAATTTACCAATTTGGAGGTGTTATTTGGTTCTTTGTCAGATAAGTTGGACCGCTTTGACATTTCAAATTTTATACTTTTTAACTTAGCTTGTATTACTGATGACTGATGAAATACTGATATTTCATTTGAAATTAATCAATATCTTTTTACATTTTTATTTATCTTTATACATTTATTAAAAGTTGAAATACATTGCTAGATTTTTAAATATGTTATGTGTTTAACTGAACGATCGACTTAAAAGACATAAAAACAAGTTATCAACGTTTTACACATGCGCATTAAATAAAGTTCCCTGCCATGACTAGTGGAAACTTTAAAATCTTTTTTAATTTATTCAAATGCTTTCTTGTAATATTTATGATGGTAGATTTGTCGATGAAATACGTTGATATACTTTTTCGTTATTTTTTTGTAAATTGTGACTGATGTAATTAAATTGAATAGCTAAAAATTAAAAAGAATAGAAAAATTGTTACAATACTTTTATGAGAATTCATGAGAAGTAATATTTTTATTTAATTATTCATTACATTTGATTCTATTACTAAGGATTATTTATTTAGCTGTTATCACTTTTAATATTTTGTTATGAAAAATCATATTTGTAAAACGAATTAATATATTTTATAGTATTACATTTACAATTTTTTAAAGAATATTTTATTTTATTGAACAGAAATTTAATTGCGATTTTACAGACTCTGTTATAATACATATTAAATCTATGTATATGTATGTGTAAGTATGCATTTAAATTATTCGTGTAATGCATCAAAAAGATGACAATGTTTTTTTCTGTCCTCATTTTATAAAAGTATAGAAACATGTGTTTTCATTTTAATTTTTAATATAAACAAAATAATCATCCCAAAAAATTAAAAAGTTTCGAATTTAAATCATTTAAGTCATAAAAGTTGCCATCAATTAGCAAGTTTTTACTACTTCGGAGAGCATGCGCAAAAGAATGATACAGGATGGTGCTACAGAGAGAACGGATCTTTCCCTCTAGAATATTTCGCTTTCAACAATTGAGGAGTGAGGTTGCAATTGTGTGCGTTTTTAACTTTTGAAGAGTATGAGAAAGATTTCTCTGACATCCAGATTCTTTTAAATAGAATTTTCTACTTTGTGAGGTATGTTTTAGATTCTAAATTGTTTATTTGCATATATTATTACTTCGAATTTCTAGAACTTTAGAAACTCTAGAACTATTTTTGCACTGTTTTTCGAAGAATTTCAATATAATTAAATAGTAATTTGTTCTGGTTGAAATTCTTTATGTAATTTTAGATATTAAATATTTTAAAATTATTATGTTTTTTTTGCTTTTATAAAATTTTACAAACAATTCCTATGAATAAAATTTTAGTTGCCATTGTTGATGAACATGATTTTGTGAACACATTATAGTTATTGCTTGATTTAATGGAATATTTCTAAAAATACGAAATAATAAGATTAAGCAAATATGTCTATTGAATAATTTTTGCTGACGTATTCTAATTTCTTGTTCTATGTCTTTAAATATATTCCAGGAAAAATAATATTTGTGAAATGAAATGATATATTTTATAATTCCTCCTCTCAAAAAAAAAAAGTACCTGATCTATTTAAAATATTATTATTATTATTTTTTTTTTTTTTTTCAATTTAAAATTTATTCAGAAAATTCGATTTTTAAACATTATAATCCAAACTGTTTTCATTTAAAATACAGCAAATAACATTGTGTACAAATATTACAAAATAGGATCTATTAGTATATAAATTTCTGTTTGATGTTCTCCTATAATAACCTATTATTCTCTTACATAAAAATAATATTACTTAGCATAAAGGCTAGACTGTTTCTTTCTTCTAAAATTAAACTTTAAAAGAAACTACATGGCGTTTTTTTTTTTAAAGCATTTTTCTTTTTAAGAATCTTTAGTATTTATTTGCTGTTAGATTCATTTTTATATACCGAATGAAATTCTTTTACACACACATATCACAAATGAATCATACCAACATAATAAATCTATGAATATGTGTATAAGGGAAACTATGTTTCTATATTCCTTATGAACTGCCACATCATTCAACAGTTCGCCATGAAATTTTATTAATATTATATACTTGACAAGTATGGTTTAGGAGTCGGAATTACGAAAAAAATTCTAAGTAGTTATACTTTTTAATTAAATAAAACAGTAAACCACAAAGTCGATGTAACGATTTTACATTGGCCTGTGATTAATCAAAAACAATGCACTTTTTGTAATTTTTAGGTGTCCTATGATAGATCAATGTTTATTATATACGTTAAAAGCATTGATTTGGCATCGGAATTACGAAAACGTTTTAATTAATTTTTTTTAATTTAAAAATTAGATCATATATATTTATTATACGGTAATATTATCTATGTTTCTGAAAAAGAAAACGATTTTTAGTTTTGGGGTTTTTTGTGGGAATTTTACCTTTTAAATTAAGCCTTACACTTTCTACAAAACATTTTAAAGTATAATTCAAGCTTCCAAATAACATCGTTTGGTGCAGCAAATATTATAAACGGGCCTGAATGGCCGACTTTCTAGCGCTCGGTGCCCCAGGTTTCGGGTTCGAGTCCAGGCGGTGCCATGGATGTTTGTAGTAGTTCGAAATCCACTTTGAGCCATAGGTCCCGGTCTCATGTGACTGTAGAGCGCCACAGAGCCAAGTCAGACTTCTACCTACGGGTGCTTCATCACAACAGAAGCTGCCCTTTTCTCCATCCCTGTATAGATCATTCATGAGATGTCCCTCCCGCACTGCAGGACATTGAAGATTAGACATAACAATATTATCAGCAATGGGTTCTTAACGAAATAAAAATTAAAAAAAAGAATATATAAGAAAAAGAAAATTAAAGATAAAATAAATATAAATCTTCTATAATCCCAATATATTGAAAAAATGGTATTTTTCTCCTTAATAAAAGTTCCCAAAAATAACTATATATTATTCTGTAGCCGGATAATACCGGGTGATATCTGTTGGTCTAATATGCATTAGCCTTGCCCGATTACAGAAAATTAAAAAGTTTGTTTTGAAAAATTATGATAAAAATATTTGCACAGAATGAAAAGTTTAATATTTTAAATAATTTGACTAAAATAATATTCATTATTTAAATAGCGCAATTAATAAATTTTACTTAGGAACTCTCATTAATTTTTAAATTTCTAATTAGTTAGCATTTATTTTTAAGAATATACTATATATAATTACGAACATTTATAATTTTTCTCAAATAAATTTAACTAGTCAATTTTTCAAGACTGAGGACATTTACTGGAGTGAAATTCTAAAAAACTGAAAAAAATAAGATTTCTTTTTATTTAGAAGTTAATAATTAAAACGTTTTACAGATTTTTGTGAAGAAATAATAAATTTAGAAAAACAAAACTGTGTTTGTGTTATTACACAAACATACGTTCATTTATATATACAGAGAAGGAAAACATTTCACCTTCGCTCAATATGGGTAATTATGGTACTCAATGCAGAATGCAATTTATATCTATAATGGGCATCACTGTACACTACATAGGACATAAAAAAGTGACAAACTTCAGTTTAGGGTGAATGAATGAACATGAATAGTGAGTAACTTAGTGAACATAACTTGTGTAAATGTAAAAACAAGAAATGAAAGAAACTAACATACATTTTTTAAATTATACTTTTACATTGATTTTTATAACTGCCCAAAAAAACGAAAACTGAAAATCTTGCATCTGTAAGGGTCATTGCCATTTTTGGCAGACATTATTGAAGATACGTGATATTTCTCAAAAGTGGTCCGAGTGACTAGCTCTTTGTGTCACAGGTTTCGGGTTCGAGTCCCGGCAGTGCCATGGAATGTTTGAAGTGGTTCGAAATCCACTTTAAACCACAGGTACTGATATAATATGACTGTAGAGCGTTGGCCTTAGAGACTGACAATTCTACCCCTGTAAAAAGTAGCTGGCCTGATAGTCAATTGGCTAGCGCTCTGGCCTTTAGTACCACAGGCTTAAGATTCGAATCTTGGCGGTGGAACGGATGTTTGTTAGTGGTTCGGAATCAAGGTTAAACTGTAAGCCCCGGACTGACTAGCCTAAAGTGTGCACAAAATGACCTGCAGAGCGGCAAACAAAACCAAAAACTATAAAAAGTAACTATCTCATGTCTCGAAACCTACCAGTAGGCAGTCGGCCACGGTCCAACATGGACTTTAGTTAAGGGAGTTAGTTAGTTAATTAGGATATCAAATTCTTGCTAAGATTCCTCGATACTACAACTATTACACCACACTACATTTCTGTGAGTAGAGCCAACGGGAGTGTTTCGCTATCTTCTATATGAAGTAAACCGCCATTGCCACTTGAGTTAATTCTGAGCACTCAAACATTTATCCTTCGTGACTCAATTGCATGTAGCATTCTATCACTCATTTAGTGGAATCTAATTAGAACAGCGCGGTTTGTGGTTCCGTAAGTATTCTTCCGGGCACACAAATTCATTGTAAACCATGCTTGTTTTGGAAAAACCAATTTGCATCACATTACAGGAAACGAAATGTTCTTGTGATATGCACTTTACAGTAGAATGAAATGGATGAAGTTATGTATATACACAATAGTGGCACGAATGTAGTGGAGTCAATAAAATCAGAAGTTTAGAAAAAGACGAATTGGGATAAACGTTGCAGCAATTGTCTGAATAGAGCAGTGGTGAAGCAGGCGCGTGGAGTTATAGAAATTACCAAGTTAGAGCCGGTTATGTAAGAAAATGTACTTTCCAGTATTCATTTTTTAAATTTCAGCAATTGAAAAACGTTGAGAAAAAACTGAAGTAGGAATTTAAAATAAAGGAAAAAAAATTGTCTAGTAGAAAACTACTAGAAAAAAATAATCTGTTATTAAACATTACGATAAATGACGCGGGTGGATTTTTTAATATATTTTATATTTCTTATCATTCTCAACTTTTATTTATTTTAATTTTTTTTTTTTTTTTTTTTTTTTTTTTTTTTTTTTTTTTGTAATTCAAACTTTATCGACTAACAAAAATTTTTTTTTCCTGAACTGCATCTCTTTAAATGTAAGTGTTTTTTGCGTTTTTGGGAATTTTCGTGTTTTTATTTTTTTTTTTTGGAAGCTCAAGTACCCTATTTATTTTCTCTCCCTTGTATTTCTTTTTAATGTCTCATTCATTCATTTTAATCTAATCATCCCTTTCCACAAAAAAGCAGAATGCCAAAAAAAAAAAAATGTTCAGCCGTTTTTATATGCACTCTAATTTGTGTTTAAAAGCGCGTTCCCGTTCCCCGCGCTATAAAGATTCTAAACCTTAGCCGATATTCTGTTTAAGAAATGGGAAGGTCCATAGCAATAGAGATCCTGGGAATAACCCACTTAAAATGAAGTTAATTGAGTAAGAATATAATCCATTTTATAGAGTAAGAATGAAGTCCAAAGAGTAAGAATTCAATTCATTCCACAAAGTAAGAATTCAATTCATTCCACAAAGTAAGAATTTTTTCCTTTATGGCAAAATTTCACAAAGTATGACCCACGTAACGAAATTTTGGGATCAAAGACATTTTATAAAGCTAAAAATTCTTGAACATTTAATGATTGAACATTAGATTACTATAAAATGATTCATTGCTAGATTAATTGATTTTCCAATTTTGATTTTGTTACATTTTATTTTGCTAAGCTTTTATATTTTAACACCTAAAACCAATAACATGTTCTCGCATAGCTATTTTTTTTTCGTTTAGAAAAATAACTATGAAGGCGAGACAAAGGCGTTTTAGGCGATGTGAAATATTCGAAATTTCAAACATTGATTACATATATTCCTGTGTGCTTTCCAATGTGAAATAAGAACAGCATTGATAATATCGCAGCATTTATCTTCATTATATTTGCTTCCTTAGCAAAGATATCAACTCTTACATTGCCTGGTATTTCTGTATGACACCATGAACATGTGGGAAATCTATCAAACAATTTCATTCAAAAAAACTCTCTATTGACATTGACGATCTCGATAACACATTTCTCCAAACAGTATAAATTGAGAAGAAGCTAGAATGAGGATAAAGAGTCACTACAAATCGGAAGCTAGAAGAGGAAGTATGAAATTATGCAGAAATTTCATAACTAAATTTACACACAGAAATTTGGCTTGGAAAATGAAGCACTTATTACGCGCGTGAAATTGTTTAAATTACATTTATAATTATTACATTTACGTTTATTTTAGACAAAAAACACAAAATAGGTTTATATTATTAATTTTGCTTCCACCGGTGAAGTATACTATATCACACTCGTATAACATTGCATGAGCACACATACCATAGTGTATATTTTTAATATACCCGAAGTGTATATTTTTTGAAGGATATCGTGTGCACGATATAGCTAATCTCTCATTTAAGGATTTACAATTAATTAGAGATGGATCTCTAGCTCTTTAAATTCAGAATTTTAATATTAATTGGTGTGGTAGGTGTTAATATATCACAGAATGACACGGTACTATTCTTGATAGAAAACACGTTTGAATTTTTTTATTTCTTTTCGATTAGTCTGTTTGCTCAATGATTCACCCCAAACTCTAAAGCCACAATTGAAATTAAGCATGATACATTGTTTGTAAATAAACTACAATGCATCTATTTGGATTCAGCTTATATATTCATGGTGTAATTTATTCGCATTTATTTGAAAGGGGAGATATATGGCTTTTGCAATTACAGGTACTTAGGTATGAACGGTACCTTGGCGACAGACTTGGCGGTTTTTAAGTGTCGCCAATCTAACAGCTACTAAGGTTACCAAACCAATAGAATAGATTGGTGCCACTTAAAAACCGCCAAATCTGTAGCTGCGGTTGGCGCGTGTGCTCTTTATTGGCGCAACTGTCGCCAAGGTACCGTTAATACGTAAGTACCCAATTAAATTTGCAACCTAACTGAACATTTGTTTGTAACTAACATACTTAATTTTATTAAGAAAGGATAAATTTTATTCTAATATGAACCAAATTTACCCTTTCGTTCTTTATACTTTTTTTCATAAACCACCACAATTTTACCCTTTCCTTTTACCCACTTTAATTTTCCTCTTCTGTGCTTGATTGGTCACAATTTTATGAATTACAATCTAATCCAGTACAGGTTAAATTGTAATTCATAAAATTATGGCGCATCAGATAAATTTTTTGCATTGGATAATATGGAAAAGATCATCATCAAAGGCAATCTGAAGGTAATAATAAAAATCCATTTCCTGAGTAAATTCGTAAAATGTGGTGTTGTGGAAATAATAAAAAATTAACTAACAAAATTAATTACAAACTTTATGCGATTAAACCAAAGCATCCCTTTCTAATAAGATATGCAATATCTAATTAAGCGGAATCCCACCAAACTAATCACATCTAAACATAATTAAATCAAAACAAATGCATTGTGTCTCTGTAATAACTCATAAAATTACCACTTTAATAACACACTATAACATTGAATATTTTCCCGACAGATTCGCCTTACTTCAGAATATTACGAGTTAGGAGATAATCACAGTGGCATAAAATAATGAAGACTAATTTAGAGAAAAATATATATAATTAATATACATATATAAAAAATATTTGCACAAATTATATTAGTAAACAAAAGGAAATATTAATTTTAATATTAATAATGCAATGGTGGCCTCTAGAATTAATTTAATTGAAACAGTTAATCAAGTAAGATATTCAACAAACATAAAAAGTAGGCACTGACAAAATATACAAAATCTTGATTAATTAAATTTATTCATGTTTCGTAAACAACAAAATAATAATAATAATATTAATAAACAATAGAATCGCAGTTTTAGCAATCAATATGCATTATAGTATATTTGTTGTAAATCTTTAATGTAGATTCAAAGTCATTTTTTAAAATAGGAAAAAAAAAATATTTCTCTTTTAGATAACGTGCTCTTTACGTTCTTAGCCTTGTCACGGACATTCAACGCTGTAGAGGCATTACTACACTCATGTCCATAAATTAAGGATAATGAAGTTCAGGCAAAGAAAGAGACAGAAGCAAAACAAATTTGACTTATTTGTAAAGCCTATTTATTAAACAAAAGGTAAAAAGAGCAAAAAAAAAAAGATGCTATATGTTTGACATAATTAATAAAAATGCGATTTTTTACTCCTGGAGCAAATTTCAAAAAAGAACCTATTTACAAAAAACAGTATAACATGGTTAGTATGATGGTTAATAGGGAGTATGTCTCCCGGACGATGCAATACAGGCCTTACAACGCCTAGGCATGCTGAGTATCAAATTATCAATCTGATCTTGGGGAATATTACAGCACTCCCAATGCCCTCCGAAGTTCCGGTTGACAGGTGGGAGGGGGTTGACGGCTGCAATTCGTCGGCCAAGCATATCCCACACATGCTCTATTCGATTCAAGTCCGATGAGTATACTGGCCAATCCATACGGGTGATATCCTTCAAGTGAAGGCATTCGTCTACAATGTTTGAGGACGGGCGTTGTCATCCATAAACAGAAATTCAGCACCCATGGCGCCCCGAAACAAACGTACATGTTGTTCCAGAATGACATCCCGATAGATGTGGCCTGTCATCGTTACACTCGGAACATGCAGGTCAGTTCTGGAAACAAGAATAATTCCTCCCAAACGAGCCATCCTGCACCATCGTAACGGTTTCGTTCAATGGTGTTCTCTTGGTGGTAACGGTACCTGGCGCTCTCTATGAAAGTCCGGTGAGAATCAGACTGCAAACTAAACCTGGACTCGTCGGGAAACATCACCAGACCACTGTTGCGGTGTCCACAATGCATGCTCTCTGCTTCAGGTTAATCGCAGGCGACAGTGAGTTTCGGTAAGTGGAACACATCTGACAGGCCTACGAGCATATAGGACCAATGTGCCTAAGCGTCTGTACACGGTCTGCCTTGAAACTGTCGTACCGGTAGCTGAAGAGAGCTGACGAGACAGGTCTGATGCTGTGCTCCGTCTGTTTCTTTTGGCAGTAACTGCTAAATACCGGTCCTCATTCGGCGTTGTTTGTAACTCGGGGGCTTGTGAAGGCTTTTAAGCGCTTGTGAACAATTTTACTTCTTTGCCACCATTCGCCTGCCTATATACCCCTCTCTTACACTGTCGTCATTGTGACGTACTCTCCGCGCCATCTGGTGGTTTCCTGTAATTTGCATATTCTTCTTCAAGATGTGTGTGATAATTCTACATGTGAAATTTTTTATTTTAGAGTTCAATTTCTGTGTGATTCTGAATTATTCTTAATTTATGGACATGAGTGTATTTGGAGTACAACAATCGCCTTCATAATTGACATGGCGTCGTACTCTTCCAGACAAAATAATGGGACTTCACAACCCTATTACAACCTTTATTTTTCACTTTATTATTGAACACTTTATTATTCACTTTATTTGCTCGTGTGAGTTCAAAAAAAAGAGTGAGTGTTATGAACTCACACGATCACTTCCCTACCGTCCTCGCATCTCTTGCCTTTTTTTCTCCTCACCTAGACCATTTTATATCAAGATTTCAAATTTGCTTCATTGGCTAGATTTTTTTATTCTTGAGACTGCCTCAAGACAGCTATTGGTTTGAGGGGAAAGCCATTGTTTTAGTCCCAAGTGAGTGATCTCCCGGCCTTCACACTGAAATTTCCAGGTTGTAAAAACAATCCCTCTTATAAATTTCCACTTTAGAGGAATTTAGTCCTGACTTTTTACTATTTTTTAAGGGAATTTCACCATTGTGACGCACCTTTTCATCCTCGAAGGGTAAACGAACAGAGGAATGCTAAATGGGACCATAAAGGTTAGCGTTAAAAAGACTAATTGCTGAACAGTGCCTTTCCATCGTTTTGAAAACTATTCCGATAAAATACTGATAAAGGCTGCACAAAGATTTATTCGAAGAGTTACTTTTCCAGAGTGACAAAAATAATATAAATATATAATACAGACAATAATAAAATATGAAGAAAAAATTTAATTGATATACATAATATGTCTACACGACAAAAATCATGAATAACAATATTCCAATAAAGGTCCAGTGAACAGATACCTGAATACAATCTTTTTCTAAACAATATAATTTTGAGCACAATCACCGAAAGAAAGCAATGTGACACGATTCTTTAAAACATTTGCCAATAAATTAATAACATTTTTGGGTTACATTAAATGTTCTTAGTAGTTATAAAATGCTAGGCCACCAGATGTTTTCAAATGTTCCCTTAATATCTAAAAATAAAACTCAGAAAAAGATTTATTTTCTGTCAGTAATAATGATGCTTTTCATATGCTTGAGAGCATCCTTTCACGAATTCCAAGGGAATTAAATCATACTGCTTTTGGCTACGAACATTATGGGTCCTGAGTGCTACTTTTAGTTTTCCAGACACTTAGCCAAGAAAGTAATTAGCTTATTAATAAATTTCTGCTTACCCATTTCTTAGCAATTCGACTTGGTAAACCATTTTTTTTGTCATAATTTTTCGAAAGAAGCCATTTTAGTAGTTTTATGTATTTTAATTGTCATTTTCTTAAATGGTTATAGTTTACGCATGATAAAAGAAATCAGCCTATTTATCTCTAGAAGAAAATTTACCTAAATAACAGTTTTGGAGCTTAAGTTGCCAAGACTGGCCACTATATTATCTGATTCATTTTGTATTAAAGATCCTCGTTTACGAAACTCAGTTTTAGTTCGTTAAGGACCTCATATCATGAATTAAATTGCTGTTGAAATTCTACGGCAGATGTCTAGCATCTTAAAAATTATGCAAATCATTGCCCACTAATATTTACAAAAAATGTTCCACTGCTCATGAATAGCGCTTAGGATTATTATTTATTAAATCATTTAAAAATAAGGACATTAAAAAGCAGCAAATAAATAAATAATTTTATTTGTTGCTCAATTTGTGCGTTTACTTGTGTGTACAAAAAATATTATGTGGTTTAGTACGTTGCAATATTTTACATCATGTATGATGAATCATCATGTATCATGTATGTGTATCATGAAATAATGTTCACGATATATTTTGATAATAAAAATTCAAATTCATTTATGACTCTTCCACTTTCCTTATAACACCCTCACTTATTCCTCTATTCAAAAAAGAAATGGTTTTTGCTAGGGAGTATTATTGTTCTTAACACAAAAAAATTAATCAAATGACTCAGATTTTTTGACATTATGACATTTATATACATTTATGACATGCTGATTAGCAAAGCTTTTAATTTTGACTTTAAATTTTACAATTTATTCCATATTTAAAAAAAAAATAGCTGCTGAACCTTCCAGAACAAATAGCATTGTGTAAAAAAGATTTCAAACGTACCCTTCAAAAAAAAATTTCAATGCGATTATTAAGCTTCCCACGTGGAGATTTTTAAAATCAGATTCAAAAAGAATATAATCTCAAGTTACTAGCAGCATCAAGTTTATCTATAATTATTCTCAATATACGAATAAGAGGAAATTTTTCTTTTTACAAGTTTATTCGAAAAAGTCAATAAATATTCTGTTGATTCTAGCTGGGTTCTTGATACTCTTTCACTACTGACATCTTTTTTTAAAATCAGATTGTAAATCTGATAATGTTTCAACTTTTGGAAGACTATTATTCTTTAAAGAATATTATTCATCTAATGGATAGAATATTATTCATCGAATGGAAAAGAATATTATTCGTCGAATAGAAAAGAGAATATTATTCGTCGAATAGAAAGAGAATATTATTCGTCGAATGAAGAATATTATTCGCCGATTAGAAAAGAATATTATTCGCCGAATAGAAAAAAGAATATTATTCGCCGAATAGAAAGAATATTATCCGTCGAATGGAAAGAATATTATTCGTCGAATAGAAAGAGAATATTATTCGTCGAATAGAGTTCAAATCAGTAATCTTCATTAGTATTTAAATCAATTATTTCACTAGTTGACGTTGAAAAACAATTATCTAAAGGACAGTTAAATCCTTTTAAGTGACCCATTACATCACTTTTATTTCTTCAGCAATTTCAAGCTCGTTTCTCCAAATAGTCATACTAGTTTTTACTGTATATGATT
>BPLR01018020.1:0-80888 GCA_021605095.1 Caerostris extrusa | reverse complement strand
CCATTGCTGAGTAGAAAATGGCTTTAGAGCTCATACAAAGGTTTTTCCTTTAATAAATGAAGGAGTTATGTTTTTTTCAATAAGTGTAGTAAGCCTTTTCGTCAGAGTGTTTTATCTCAGATTATCATACGAAAAAACCTTAATTTGTTTGCTTCTTAGGAGAATCTTTTGAGTGAAATTTCTATGAAAAAATTGCTACGTTATTTGTAAAATGGATGCATACTGCATTGAAAAATACTGTTTTTTGCTTTTTATTTTTTAAACTAAACTTTCATTATAAAATTATTGGTATCATTTAATTTTCTTTGTAATATCTAAGGCTTAGATACTAAGATACTAGATTCTAAGCACAATAATTGCAATAATAATAAGTCACATAGCTTATTGATTGTTCCTGAGACTTTCTAAAAGGTTGTAATAGTAATAACATTTTTTCCTTTTATAACATGAATACCTATTATATTATTCACATATTATATGTGTTTTTATTTCAACTTATTTTTTTCAGAAATAAGATGTTCGGCATTTATTTTGTCAAGCATGATATAAAGCCATTATCAAGAATTTTTTGCTCATTTATTCAAATTAGATAACTTTTAAAGTTAATTTAATTTTTCTCGCCAGTAAGAATTGACTAACCAGTACTGAAATGACACATATTCTAGTAAAAAATCATCATATTACTAAAACAATATTTAAAAAAGCTTAAAAAGCTATCAAATAAAAACATCTATGTATTATTTTTTTCCATTTTGATAATTATTTATAATTACTCAAAATGTACCCAAACAAAAAGTAATAATGATTTTAAACTTATTCACTGACACTTTGAAATTCAAAAGAAGAAATATTTTTCAAATTCTTTAGGCTGATCTTATTTTTAAATGTTAATTCAAAGAAGAAATAAACAAAAAAACTAAGAATCGACTGGTATCCTAGATACTCGTATAAATGCAATTAACTCTTAGAATAAGCAACAAAATGTTTATTTAACTTTTCCTTAGGGCCGAAAAAAAAAAAAAAAAGACGGCAAATTTAAAAACACTTTAGGGCTTGAACATAAATATGTCTCGCACCGTTTAATCAAAGGCCAATATAAAGTCACACAACCCATGAGGTTGTTTAAAATTCCTGAGAATCCTACAATGAGAACCTATAAAAATTAGAGCACTGATTGCCAAATAAATCTAAAGTAAATAATAATAAAAGGAATTCAGAAGAAAAGAGTGGTAAGAACAAATGAAACAACAATGACATTTCTATTAGGTTTACTTTCTTTTTTCACGCATTACAAACCGACCAACACTTGTTTATTTTAATTTTCATCTCATGATCTTCTAACTCAGACATTCTTGTTGGACCATTTTTTTTGCCATTGCTGGTAAAAATGGCTTTGCAGTGGCTCATACGAGATATTCTTTTAATAAATGAAGAGTTATGTTTATCAATAAGTGAGAATTGCTTTTTCGTCAGAGATACATTTTTTATCTCAGATTATCATAGAAAAAAACCTTAATTTGTTTTGCTTCTTAAGATAATCTTTTAAAAGTCAATTTTCTAAGAAAAAATTGCTAAATTTATTTTGTGAAATGGATGCATTGCATTGAAAATACCGTTTTGCTTTGTTAAAGGAAATATATAGCTATTTTTATTTTTAAACCAAACTTTCATTGCATGAAATTATTGGTATCATTTAATTTTTGTAATATCTAAGGCTTAGATACTAATATATAATAGATTCTAAGCAATAATTGCAATAATAATAAGTCACATAGCTTATTGATTGTTCCTGAGACTTTCTTTACAGGTTTGTAACAGTAACATTTTCTCTTTTATATCATGTATACCTATTATATGTTTTTATTTCAACTTAATTTTTAAAGAAATAAGATGTTTGCATTTATTTCTGTCAAGCATGATATAAAGCAAGTGTCAAATTACTATTTGCTCATTTATTCAAATTCGATAACTTTTTAAAGTTAATTTAATTTTTATCACCAGTACTGAAATGACACATATTCTAGTAAAAGATATCATCGTATTACTAAAACAAATATTTAAAAAAACTTAAAAGCTCTCAAATAAAAACCACATCTAGACATTTTTTTCCATTTTGATAATTATTTTTATAGTTAATTTAAAATACTCAAACAAAAAGTGAATAATCATTTTAAAGTTATTCACTGACACTTTGAAATTCAAAAGAAATATTTTTCAAACTCTTTTAGAAGCTGATCTTATTTAAATATTTTAATTTAAAGAAGAAATAAATTTAAAAAACCCAGAATCGACTGGTATCCTAGATAATAAATGCAATTAACTCTTAGAATAAGCAACAAATCGTTTCTTTAACTTTTCTTTGGGGCCAAAAAAGAAAAGAAAGACGGCCAAATTGAAAACACTTTAGCGCTTGAGCATAACATGCCTCGCACCGTTTAATCAATGGCCAATATAAGTAAGACAACCCATGAGGGTATTTAAAATTCCTGGAGAATCCTACAATGGAGAAATCCCTACTCAAGAATTTGAGAGCACTGATTGCAAATAAATCTAAATAAATAATAATAAAAGGAATTCAGTAGAAAGGAGAGGGGAAGACCAAATGAAACAACAAAGGAATTTCTATTAGGTTTATTTTCTTTTTTCACGCGCATAAACACCGGCCAACACTTGTTTATTTAATTTTCTATCTCATGATCTTCTAACTCAGACATTCTTGTTGCACCATTTCTTTTACCATTGCTGGTGAAAATGGGTTTGGAGAGCCATGCAAGATTTTCTTTTAATAAATGAAGAGTTATGTTTATCAATAAGTGTAAGTATTGATTTTTCGTCAGGGAGATAAATTTTATCTCACATTATCTAAAAAAACCTTAATCTAGTTTGCTTCTTAAGAGAATCTTTAAAAGATCAGTTTTGGAAGGAAAAAAATGTGAAATTTATATGTAAAATGAATGTATATTGTATAGAAAATACTCGTTGGCTTTGTTAGAGGAAATATATATTTTTTTAAACCTAACTTCAATTGCATGGAATTATTAGTATCATTTAATTTTGTAATATCTAAGCAATAATTGAATTCTAAGGAAATACATGGAAATGGATGTATATTTATATATATATATATATATATATATATATATAATTAACGAAATATTTCTATATAATATTAATTAAAAACATTTCTGATAATTTTCAAAAACATATACATAAATTTCATATATATATATATATATTTGAACATCTATAGAAGCAGTTGGTTTCGTGACAAAGTATCTTTTACAATTTCAAAGATTTAGCATTTGTTCTAAATTAAAAAGACATTCTTTACTCAAAATTTGTTTTTAAAAGTACTGATGTCCTATAAAAATAACAGTAATGAATTAAACACGTACCAATGTATTATAGAATAAAATTGTACAGAAAAATAATATAAAAAAGGTACATTTTAATCACAAAGATTCGACATTGTAAAAGTAATAATATGCAAGGTAATACATTCAATTTTTTTTTTTTTCTTTTCAATAGAATTACTTCTATAAGATCTACTGCCAATGTATATCAAAGATAGATTTGTAGAAGCTGCAGGGCTGAGAAAATCCTCTAAATACTTAAATTAGCCTGACTCATGGCACAATGTTTACATGCTCAGCTACCATGGACGGGGGATGAGGTTCGATTGCGCTGATGGCATTACTGCAGTAACTACTTTCAGGAAGGAGAATACTCAATGGCAATTGTGACAATATGTATAAAGCGCATCGCATTGATAATCAGATTGAGGATGGAAGTTTTCGCATTTTCTACACACAACGTGGAATTGCGAGAAGTGACCCAAAATCCATTCCTTTGTCACCCGTTGGTGAGATACATCAGTGGTATAATATGTCAAAGAAATGGAACAACCTTATAACTTTGTAAATTTCAATAGATCTTCATCAAACTGGTATTATTGAAAATGGTTTGAAGGGAACTAACAAGGTCCAATTCACCTGATTAATAAAATTAATTAACATGGTTAATTAGCCGCTAACACGAAATTTTTCCATTAAGGAACCCCTAAATTTCAGCGCAATCGATTCAGTGTGTCTAAAATAGTATAGGGTCAATTTTTGCGAAAACATATCCATAACTTTTAAAATTACAGAAAAAGACCAATTGCACAATACTACAATCGTTCCGCTGATTTACTGAATAATATGTTATATTCTTCTTGTTGTGATTCACACAAAAAAAGGCAAGAAAAACTCGCATGATTTCATTGAGTTAAATTTGTAAAAGCAATAAAAATAATTAAAATTGTTTATTCAAATAATAATTTTACTTTTTTATCTCCATTATACCATTTAAATTCAATAAAATCTTAGTAACAATCTCCTGTGAGTTATGAACAGTTAAAAGGCTTTAAAACGTCCAATAAAATTATGCCATTTTTTGTAGTGCATCTTAATTTTTTTTCAACCCATGGCATCAAATAGCCAACAACAGTGAAGATCATTATTTGTTTTTAACTGCACTAAATTAATTGATGTGCTCTGATTTTAAGGCAGCTCTATTAAGTACTGATTTTTTTTAAATATGTAATAGTCAGTCGGGAACAAAATAAGCAGAAAACTTGAAAAAAAAAAAAATGTAAGCATTTTCACTGGCTATTTATTGTTAATTGATCAAGCAAAGAAAAGTATTTTTTTTTTACATTGTTGTTTAATAAAAACCCGCATTAAATAAAAATTAAGAAAATTTTGAACAAACAATTTGTTTAACTTTTTATAAAAGAATAAAATAAAAGGTTAATTATTTGGACTTTTTTTTTTTTAATAAAGACAAAAATTGTTTTAAATGAAATTAATGATGGTAGTAAATCGAATTGAAATGAAAAATATTTAAAAATAACTTAACATAATTAACTTAACTTTTAAAATTAGAATTGCAGTCGTATTTAAAATTAAAATTTAACTATTAATTGGTGATTTTTTTTTTTTTTTTAAATGTTTGGGATTTGGAATTAATTTGTGAGTTATTCAAGTCAGTACCTCATTATTTTAATAATGAATCAATATTATTTAATTATTTTATCATACAGATCGATAGTATAGATAATAACAAATAATATAAAATAGAATATACTTTTTTCATTTGCAATATCGGTATAGTTATTTAATTTTATTTATTTTTAATATTTATATTAAAATTAATAGTTTGTTTCTATAAAGCATAAATTTATTCTTAAGATGTCATATTAGTTTTCGTTAAATATTTTAATGTATTCACTTGTTTTTTTAATTTTTATTTATCTGATGTTATTTGTATTTTTGCATTTTTAGTATTTTTGGTTTCAGTCTGAGTATATATTTATTAAATGTTTAATATTAATGTTATTAAATGTTTATTAAATATTCGAACAATATGATCTTTTTGCATATTTACACTTAATGACTTTACTTATTTTTAAGACAATATTTAAATTGGAAAATATTTTTTTTTTTTCTAGTTTATGTGGTGGTATGAGACATTAAATGATTTGTTTAAGTTTTCTTTTAATCTTTCTAAATTCAAAATATGTAATTTTTAAATATTTTCACAGCAGAATCTGCTTAAAAGTATTTTTTTTTTGCGAATATTTTAATTTATCCTGTTTAAATATATAGGAATAATTTTAATATTATATAGATATAATTTAAATGCAAAAAACAAAAGTAAATTATGAGACATACATTTTTTTATTGTAAAATGCAACATTTTATCTTTTTTATTTTATTTTTAAAAGGCAGAATAAGCCTTGTTTAATAAATATTTATATGATCTTTTATCATTTTATTTATTTTTTTTGATAGCATTTAAATTGGAAAATAAAATTTTTCTAAATTATAGGTGGGATAAAATAATAACTGATTTATTATTTTTTTTTAATCTTTCTAAACTCAAATTTTACAATTTTGAAATGTTTCGCAGCAGAATCTGCTTAAAACTTATTTTTGCTAATATTTTAATTTATTTTGCTGATGCCAAGTCATGGATGATAGTCGTAGTCAAATTATAATATGTTTTAAATATGCAAAGAACAAACTTTAATATTATATTGATGCAATTCCAATATATTTTAAACAAAAACAAAATATGAAGCATACATTTTTATTATAAAATGTAACGTTTTATAATTTTATATTATTTTACGCCATAACAAGCCTTGTTTAATAAATATTCGCTTTATATGATTTTTTTTATATTTCTGATTTAATAATTTTACTTATTATTTTTTTTTGAGAGCCTTCAAATTGGAAAATAAAAATTTTCTAAATTGCAGTTGGTATAATATATAACTGGTTTATTAAATTAATATTACATTATTATACATTATAATATATAATATATAGTTTAATAGTTTTAATCTTTCTAAACACAAATTCTGTAATTTTGAAATATTTTCGTAGCAGAATCTGCTTAAAATTTATTTTTAAAAATATTTTTAATTTATTCTGCTTGATGCCATGTTATGTATGCTAGCCGTAGTTAAAATATAATATGTTTTAAATATGAAAGGACAAATTTTAATATTATTTTGATGCAATTTAAATATATTTTAAACAAAAACAAAATATGAAACACAATTTTTTATTGTAACATTTTTATCATTTTATTTTATTACACGCCAGAATAAGCCTTGTTTGATAAATTTTCGCTTTATCTGATCTTTTTCATATTTCTGATTTAATGATTTTACTTATTTTTCAGAGCATTCCAAGTGGAAAATAATTTTTTTCTAAATTGTAAGCGGTATAAAAATATTAACTGATTTGTTAAAAAAAAATTTAATCTTTCTAAATTCAAATTTTGTAATTTTGAAATGTTTTCGCAGCAGAATCTGCTTAATACTTATTTGCGCTAGTATTTAATTTATCCTGTTTGATGCTATACAATGTATTGTCTGTTAAATCACCATTTATTCAATTTTATATTAGATAAAATAATATATAGCCAGTAACTATAAGTTTACTTCAAGCGTCTTTTTATAATAATCAAATCTTACTTTAAGAATCAAATCTTACTTCAAGGATCCAAACAAATTAAATCTGTCTTGCATATTTATGTGTAATAGTATTACGATAAAATAACAGAAATATTTGAATATTTTATATTAATATATGTATATATATATATGCATGCATGCATGCATCTGAAAAGAATTTCATGATCTCTACGAAATCCTGTACAAGTAATTAGGTTGTATTTGATTATTCATTGCATATACAAAGACAATAAAAAAATATCAAAATTCAGAAAATACCGCAATACTTCATCAATATATTAAAGTATTATTAATATACAAAGTATAATTCATAATTTATGTATACAAAATTTTTTATGATGTTTATTCTTAAAATATTTCCATATTTTGATTTGTCACACAATAATTCATCATTATTTTAGATGAAATACCTAATTATATCAATAATAGATATTTTTAACTGTTTCTTTTTTTTTTTAATTTATGGTGGCAAATTAACATTTATTAAACATTAATAAAATTTAATATTGTAAAACTATAAGGATTGACGATCATTTTATGCTTCATAAAATTAAATGCATTGATCTTTTTTAAGAAATCATGATGATCATAAATATAAAACAACTGCAATTTGATATTAAAAACCAGCATAAGTATATATATTTATATATCTATAAAGTACAGCTTATACCTTTATGGATTTGTTTCAGCATTCAAATTACCTTTTTACTGCGAACTGGAAAAATGAAGACCAAAAGCAATTTTCTATAAAGTAACTCATTTATTTAGTTCTGTACTTTAATTAATCCACAAGCGTCTAATTAAAGCTTGAAGTGCGCCACATTTTTTTTTTAAACTTACCTCACTCTCATGAAGCTGAGATGGTTTTACTGCTCAATTATTTTTCCTTCTTAATAACTAACTACTAGAACTTAATGCTGCTGGTCTTTCTTGGATTTTTACTTTTATTTATTCTGCTTAGACATCATTTTTTTAAATGCATGCCTTAAAAGAAATAAAATCCATAGGTGTTGCCTTTCTCCGAGTTGCCCTGCTGAGCATGAAATTTCGGCTTGTTACAGTAATATGCGTATACAATGATCTAATTAAACTTGAGTTGAACACTCACGCCGTGCAATAAAAAGTCATTATTTTTCGTATTTTCAGGACATTTTTTGTAGTTCTTTAACAATTTGATTGTATTCTCATTTCATTTTTTATAAGATACAATTTTTAGTTTTTTTCCATATTAAAACTTAAATACCAATGAAAGAATTAAAAATATTCATTTGATAATAAAAAAAAATGAATTGATGAATACACATGGTTGGTCATTGCCAAAAAAAAGTTTTGCGTTTTTAAACATTTTTTTTCCTTCAAATCTTTCTGAATAAAAAAAAAAGCATTTATAGAAAAGGAATTTTAAAATTTAATTATAAGGATTTCTATATTCTTGATTTCATTTTAATATATTATATTTTATTTTAAGTAAGTTCTCTAATAAAGTTCAACCTTTAACAATAAAAAAAAATATTTTATTTCATTTTCAAATTATACAGATTTCCATAAATTTTTAATAATTTTTGTTTCACCATTTATTTATTTATTTTTGATTAATAATGTAACTATAATGTATTCCTAATAAAGTACTGATAATAATATTCCTAATAATAAAGTGATAATATCATCAGGAAGATGTCTTTTCAAATAGCTTATAAAAATTGAAAAACTATTAGAAAATGTTAATGATTATTTATTAATTAGCATTTTATAATTTATAAAAAAGATATTTTTACTTTCAAACTTCCTGTACAATATATATATATATATATATATGTGCATAATATTTTTATTATAGTTGCTATATTAAAAACGTAATTACTGAAAAAAAGAAAAAAAATATATTAATCTGTATAATAGATGATGTAGATGACATAAAACATTAGAAAAATACTGATAAAAAATAGTTTTTAATGTACTATAAATATATGTATTAATTTATAAATAAAATGTATTACCCCACTCCTTTGATAAAGCATATTTTGAAATTATTATTTTGAAAACAAAAATAAACTTAATTATAATTTTATTATCTGATTAGCATTCGAAAGCCCTTAACCAAAAAATTAATGCATTTAAAAGTGTTTTTACCCAATAAATTTCTAATTAATTTTTAATATATATATAGCATGGGTATTTTTACTTTTAAAAAATAAAGGAAAATCTAGTAAAATATATAGTTAATAAATTATAATTAATTAAAGTCATTACCTAAGGGCATTTTTACTGTGAATATGAATACAAAATTTTATTTAAAACGAAATAATTAGCTTAAAAATATTAGTTGAAATCAGAATAAATTTCACAGTTTAAACTTGTATGACGCTGAATAATTTAGATATGATATATTATATTATATATATATATATATATATAGTTTAAGTATAATTTTTGAATAATGTCCCTTTAATAAAAAAATGTAACTGTCAAAGTAAAATTTATTCTTTTGATCTAGATGTTGAATTTTCCAATGTGGCATAGGAAAAATAATTCATTAAATTATTCAGATTTAAAATTTCATTTAATCTATGCTTAAATTTCCTTTCATGCCATTTCTTTCATTATCTGCATAGGAATCAATGTAGAAAATATTGACTGAATTGCGATATAATATTTGTTTATAGTTATAAAATGCTTATTTGACGATGGTGATTTTAAGATAGTCATCAATAGCCAGTTTTATAAGCCATCAATTTCTCATACAGATTTACCGGTTTTTCTCTACTACATGAAAATGTTTGACAATAATTACCATAGATCTTTCCAGAAGGCAATATCCTTCCTTCATCTCAAATTGGAAATCAGTTCCTAATATATATATCAGTGGATACGAAGAGCCTATCGATGCATGAAGATTAAAATAGCAACAAGAACCAAAAATAATGAGTCATCTCTAAATTAACTGTGCACACTTTTATATCATGCATTTAAATGATGTACATTTCCAATTGTTTAAGCAAGAAGATGAATTAAATATATATATTTATAGGTATTTGGAAATTTATTTCTAATATGTATCTATTTATAACTTCTAAAAAATTTTTATATATTTTATTAAACAATATTACACAATAAATACAGTGATTTAACTTTAGCACTTAATTCAGATTCCAATACAATCTTTACAATTAGATTAGCACGGGAATAATATCGCAAACACTCGCAATATATCGCAAATATTCTATGACCAAAAGAGCGATTAAAAATGATTATTATAGGTAAAATATGAGAAAATTTTGAAGAAATCCTGCGAAACACTATTAGAGGCTCACAACTCTTTCTACGTCACTCTGTCTTTGAACACATTAATTGTACAGAAAATGTTCAATATAACAATAATTGAACAATCATTGCATAGCCATAATCAATACAGCATGATATAACAACAACCTAGAAGCAACGATGCAATTTAACAACTAGACTAACAGAATAGATGGGTTTGATGTTTTTAGTATAAAATTCTCCTACGATTATTCTTTAACTATCAAATTCAGCATTGATTCATTTTATACAATACCGATTTAATACATTGTAGATAAATGAATATCTAAAAGGTTTTACAAATAAATTTAAGCTAAATATTTTAATTCACATGCTAACAGTCTTATATGTACATAACATGGTAAGAGATTTAAGTCATAAACCATGAATACATCTCTTCATATGAATTTTTTAGTTTAAAAGTCACTTTGAATTTTGAAAATATTATCGAATTAAAGGTTTTATTCTTTAAATAAATTAGATAAATAAAAAAAAAAAATAGTAAAATGTAACAACTTGAAGCAGATGACTTTTAGTTTATTGGCAATACCTTAAACTTTTTATGTTCTTTATTGTTATTAAATCTTGTCACCAAGTAAAACATAAATTCTCCATTTTGACATAGTGGCGATCATAAAATATGTACGTGAAGAAATCCACGCACAAGCTTTTAAAGACAGAAAAAAAAGAAGGAGAACTCTGGGGAGAGAAAACATAGCTATTCTCATTTTGCAAATGGAATGAAACCTACAAGTAATAAATAAAAACAAAAACGAAGAAAAAAAGAAGAGAACACATCAACGGGAGGAGAGAAAAATATGCAAAAAAAGGATCGATCCCTACTTTTCTCTTTTCTTTTTTTTTTTTACTTTACATATCTGGAAAACAAGGAAAAAGAAGAAAAAAAAAACATTTGCCATTTCTTAGAGATGGAATACTTTTTTTCTTTGGAAGAAATAAACTGGTCCGTATGCCGAGTTTAACAATACGCCATAGAACAAACGGGAGTAAAGACAAACATTATTCAGTTACAAAAATACGAACGCTAGATCGTTCATATCGATGCACTTCATTTTGGAATCGAAATCGATAATCGATAAGGCATGCCTGAATTCGAATCGGAATATAACTGCTACGCGTAAGCATTAAAAATCGGTATTTCACAATGTTGAATTGCTTTATTTCTCTTAACTGTATTGAGGGAACCACTCTCGATTCCATTTACTAAAGGAAGGAAAATAGAGTTAAAAATTTTTAATGAATTAAAAAAAAAAACCTATTTAAATCTATAGTTTCCTTTTTAATATCACATATTTAGGATAAAAAAGATAATGAAAAATATGTTTTCGTTTAAGGGTTTTCCGAGATGTATCAGTTATTCTGGAGCCAATACACTTTAACATTCATGAAAACCTGCAGCAACAGTTAATATTCATGAAAACCTGCTGCAATAAATATGGATGAAATATTCTGTATAAAAGTACATAATTTTGCTATGTTAACCGCATTAAATTACAAAAGTATTAATAATTCAAATGTGGACACTATAATAAGGCAAAATGTTAATAAGCGATGAAAACGTGTTATATTTAATAAGCTTTAATTAGTTTTAAGACAATAAACTATGAAAACTAAAAAACTTCTGCAACTTGTTAATGACAATGATAATTCATTTTTATATTTCTTAAGAAAATAGTCAACATTATATTGAAGTAAAATAATTTTTAAGATATTAAATAAATACAACATAATCGTAACATATATAAGAACCGCCATACTCTCAATTAACGATTTAGTAAAACCATTTAAAAGCCATATTTATAACTGATATTAACAAAACATTTTAAGTTGAATGTGTATTGTAAATCGCAAATTGACTGTTGCTGTTGAAAATACAAATTCTATTCATATTAAAAAATATAATTATTATAAGTCTGTTTTTCCTCAAACAATTTTACACTGATGTTATGATGTGCGAGATCATAAAGCGGAAACTTAAGGTAGAAACAATTTAATTTGTTTGATTTAAATTTTAAATTTTTTAAATTGAACTTTTTATGCGTTTAACTAGATTTTTCTCATTTAAAATATATTTATTCAATTTTTTATGAAATATTTTAGTTCTAAATATTGAAACAAATATCATAATTTGACTTCATAAAATATTAATAACTAAAACTTTAAAAAAAAACAAAATGATTTTTATTGTTTATATCTTAAATTTAATATAATTAGTTAAATTATTTTATTGCAAATTATATTAAAAGAATTAATTATTTTAAATAACTAATCTTTTAAACAATTTCTTTCTACAAATTAAAAAAAATGTTTGGGGTTAAAATACTCATAGCTTTTTATTTAAATAGGTTTTATTCAACCGTAGTCATTTAAAAACTCCTTTTACTTTCATCAATTAGAAACAAATAATGGGAGAAAAAAAAAAAAAAAAAAAAAAAAGAAAGCCTCGCCTTTTTTGCTCCCAAAAAATCATATTGGTTGGGGTATTTGAATTTAAATAACATTACTTAATAGAGCTGATTTGAATTGAAGTTCATTAGTTAATTTGGTAAAGTTGAAGGTCGAATAGCAATCGTCATTGTTAGCTACTTGATTCCATTTGATTAGAAAATTTAAGATAACTACAAATAAAAATTCATGCAATTTTATGGGGCTGTCCTTTAAACATTTTTAACCACTCATTGCTCATAGGAGGTGCCATTAAAGGTTTTAAGGTATCTAATTGGGAAATTAATTATTTAATATTAATGCATTGAAATATTAAATTTCTATCGTTACTATTATTCAAATAATTTCAAACATTTTTATTATTTACAAACTTTTTTTAATGAAATCAAACAATATCTTCTAGCTGTTTTCTTAGTAATTGTAACAAAAAAACGGTAACATAATATTTAGTTAATGAATGAAATGATTATCATCATATAGATAGTTCCTTTTTCCGAAAAATAAAAATTTACAAGAATCCTGACGCAAAATTGGTGGATATTGCTATTCGTGATATGCCGATTACCTTAAGGTAAAAATCTTGATTTTTTGTCATGTGGAAAAATTCAAGTTAGTGGTTAATTAACCATGTTAATTAGATTTGTTAATCAACTGCATTATATTATAAATTAGTTCCATTCGAGTTACTTCTAGCGATAACTATTATGCGTAGATTTGATGAGAGTTACAAAAGTTGTCAAGAGTGTCCTTTTTTTTTTTTAATTTTGCCTGACTGTGCATAATGTTTATATAAATATTTTGAAGTTGGACGCTGTTTCAATGAAATTTAATTTTTGATCTTATATGATTATTTAAACAACCGTTAAATCTTTGTTTCATAAAAGTTATATATACAAGTTCTATGAAAAAGTTATTTTTAAATTAATATTTTTTAAAAGTAATTTTTTTTATATTAAATTTCAAACTTGAAGAAAACCACTAAAAAGTTTTGGAGAAATAAATTATAAAATGAGACAAATGTATGCATGTTTCGCGTAAGAGAAAAATATTCATAACATATTTCTGCATAAAAAATATGTACCCTAAATAACGTTTACATCAATCATCAAATTTTATTTTCGATGTATAAATATGAAGAAAAAAGATGCACAATTATTTTTTATCTCTAAAAGTAGAGACTTATTACATAAAATAATGTAATACAATTTAATACAAAAATAATATAAAAAGGTTATACATATAACATACATATATATATATTAATATTATTTTCTTACATTAGTAGTGCCATTTTTAATTTGATAATATAATTATTTAAAATTAATAATATTAATAATATAAACATTTTTAAAATTCATAAAAAGTTTTTTTAAATTTCTTATTCGATTCCTTCTCTCCTATATATATATCTAGTTCAAATTTTCAATCGTTAATAGAATACTTTTTATTCATCCACTCAAAGCACATGAAGTTCAAATGCATTTTTTTTAACTTGTGGACACTAGAATGTTAATACAGTTTTTTCAAATATTAATTCATTAATTAAATTTAACTAATTAATTTTTGGTTTTTTTTAGATTAAAGTTGCATGTATCTACCAATAGATGGCGCCAGATAAACCTAAAAAATGAATGAAAATTATTTATAAAGGACTTTCTGCATTATATAGAAAGTTGACAAAAGTAGGAATTGACTAAAAGAAATTTTTTTTTACCAGTATATTACTTGTTTTTTACTTTAAGCGACAAAGATAAAAAAGTTTATTTATTTCATTAATTTTATACATCTTAAATTTCTGCAATTATTCTGAAATATCTTCACTATGCCATTTACCCAATTTACAACTCTTTTTTAAGATTTTAGTTTCAGATAAAAGTTATTTTAAGCTTATATTACTAGTCAATAAATTGAAGTATGTACCTTTTTAATGTTTTCGAATAATATACAGAAATTTAAAATTTAAATGAAATAAAGCAATGTTTATTTTAGGTAATGTTTAGCATTTCATTTAAGTGAATTTTTAAATTGTAATGGAATATTTAATGAAATGCAACGATAAAAAAGAGTAAAACACTTTTCAAGAGAGAAATAAATAAAAACTGAATATTTTTGATGCTAATATAAAAATCGAAATTCATGTATATTGATTACTGAATGCGTAAAGAAGTTTCGTTTTGTAGAAAAATTAATTTATTTAGGTTATTAATTTCACTTGTTTCTTTAGAATCTGCATTTTCTTTCTGTTCT
Organism: Caerostris extrusa; assembly: GCA_021605095.1. Taxonomy (NCBI): domain Eukaryota; kingdom Metazoa; phylum Arthropoda; class Arachnida; order Araneae; family Araneidae; genus Caerostris; species Caerostris extrusa. The sequence continues at coordinate 65,848 of BPLR01018020.1, read as the reverse complement.
AAGCTATTTTCATTGGTAATTTGTTCATAACAAAACGATGAAGAAATTCGTAACGAATTTTTGATATAAATGATATCAAAACTTTCAACTAATTAAATGTCAACAAGATTTTTTTTTTACAATAACCTATGTATCCTATATGTAAAACTGATTATGGAAAATAATTTCTGAATATAATTTTGATGAAGTAGCTTTCATATCACACTATTTACCAAATTTTCTAAAACATTAATTGAAAAAAGCGTTTAATTAATTATAATTATACAAAACAAAATTTAAAACAATTACTTAGCATACTGAAATGAATATTTTTAATGTTATAAAAATTGAAATTGCTTTCTATTGATTATTGAATTCATGAGGAGGCTTCGTGTTGTGGAAAAATTTATTTATTTAGGTTATTTGCTATATTTATTTTTTTTATAATTTACATTTTCCTTGTGCTCGTGTTGCATTATAAATTATTTTCGTCTGTAAATTATTCATAAGAATGCGATGCAGAAATTTTTAAACACATAAAAACAACAACAGATGATATCAAACGGTACACTTATAGCAGGCCAACAAGCTTAACTTTTATTAATGTTACACAGATCCCATATGTGAGGCGTGCTTATCGAAAATCATTTTGATCATCATTTTGTATAAGCAGTTTATAATCACACCATTATCCAAAAATTCTCATGTTTGTATTATAAAAAACATTTTAATGGATTAAAAATACAGAAACTAAAACAAAAAAAAATGTATAAAATAATTATTGAACTGGCATATAATTAAAAAAGTGTTGACATTTATTTACTAATATTTCAAATATTTAATAAGTAAAGAAAAAATAATACAGGATAAGTTAATCAAAATAATAATGTTAATTGATGTTTATCTAATTTGAAAAAGAAAATAGGTAACTTAAAAATAAATAAAAAAATAATCACACTTGGTAAATAATGAATAAACATAATCAAATTAGTAACTAACAACATAAATTTAAGAATATTGATCTGAATATTTTAAAAAGTTATACTTCAAACCACAAACATGCTATTCCACAAAAAACAAAAATTTCTATTTCATAACATATATCACCCATGCTTACTATAAAAGAAACTAAAATACAATATTGATACATTTCTGTGGAATATATTTTATACCCATCAAACCACTCAGCTAACCTTTGAAGACATTAAACGAACAAATAACACAACTAGATCTATATTCCATCAGAAGCATTTGCGCGGTTAATATTTTCTGCCTACCATCATACAGAATAAAAACAAACAGATGAAGGTAATATCATTTCGAATACGTGGGTAATTATTCATCACCTACGAGGCTAAAAGTTGGAAAAGAAGAGGCAGAAGCATTCTCTTCAATCACGTGCTATGTCCATTTATTCCAGAAACAGCATTCCTTTCCTTATATCTAGAGGAAATTAACCAATGCGATGAAGTCTTCATACATAATACAGAAAGAAGCAACTACTACATGGGGGCAAAAACAAAACTAATCCCATGCCCCAACAACCACTGCTGCAGCTTTTTGCAATGCTTACCCTTTTAATTTAAGCACAGGATTCCGTGTTTAATTTCAGCCCCATGGTAAGTACATTAAATGCCTCGAGGTTAACACAGCATTTAGCAATTGGTCTTACCGGCACGCTATGGACAAGTTATTTAGGAGGATTTGGATTGGTAGGGGAAGAACCACATATTGGATGTGTATAAGCCCATTTCGTATATGTCAGTTCCACAATCATAGTCAATGGGTGATGGGTTGGGTTTGTTGGAAGGAAGGAAACAGGTGCTAATTGGTTAAAAGCAATTTGGGAATGGGAAAAAATGCAATCGTTTTAGAATGGCATGTTGTGCTTAAATTGATTTCCCATTGTGTTTCTTCTCGTCATTAGCAGTTGGAAGAAATCAATGATTTTGTTTAGGAAATTGTTTGAAATTTTTGGCATAATTTATGAGTTCTTTTTTATGCTTTAATCAATTATCGATTGGTTTTTGTAGTTGTAAATTGATGACATTTAGGTTTTCTACTGTTAAATGATTGGGAAACATGGAAATTCGCACTACCTGAATTTCTGATTAAATGGTATTTATTAACGAGAGAAAATTAAATTGTGTTACAGAAGTGAATAAAGGAAATTGACATAATTATGATAATTTATTAGAGGATTTTGTCTGGAATAGTGTTTGAAATTTTTAGCATAATGTGTAATTCATGAATTTGTTTCTGCTAATCGATTGATCGATTATCAGTTACCGACTGATTTTTTTGTTATTAACCAGAGAAAATTAAATTTTGGTTACAGAAGTGAATAAACAAAAGTGGCATAATCATGATAATTTATGATTATGATGATTTATTAAATGATTTCATTTAATAACGTGTTTGAAGTTTCTAGCATAAGACATTATTCATGAATTAGGTTTTGCTTTATTAAATTATTGATTGATTTTTTTGTAAGATTTACATTATTAACCAAAGAAAATTAAGCTTTTATTACAGAGGTGAATAAAGAAAATTGACATAATTATAATGATTTATTAAATGACTTTGCTTAGGAAAGTGTTTTTGCATAAGACACAATTCATGATTTACTTTTTAAAATCAATTATCATTAATATTTTTCTTGTAATATTTTATTTTTTGTTATTAACCAGAGAAAATTAAGCATTGTTACAGAAAGGGAGGAAAAAAAAAAAAAAAAAACCCTTAAATACAGATCCAAAATAAATTGTAACATAGCTTATATTGAATAATTGCATAATTTACATTTTATAAAATAAATATTTCCCTTAGGTTATTTTGATTAAAAAAAATATCTATATAAATATAAAGAATGAAAATTGACATACTTTTCAAAATCCTTTTTCTATAAAGGAATATTATAAAGCATTAAAATACAGTATTAAGCTTATTTAAATAAATTCAGAATTATTCTAGCAAATTTAAATTTATATCCTCACATATGTAAAGAAATGTATATTTAAAACGTCTTAAATATATTCATAAATATTTTTCAGAACTATGAAAATATTGATCATTAGAACTATTTCATAACTTAATTAGTAAATATAGGAATCAAATTTAATTCCAAATATTTATATCACTAGGAGCAAGTTTTTCACGTGATTAAGAAGTTATAATCACAGCAGAATTCATTATGTATTTCGTCGTCACTTGTAATATTAAAAGAGTTCAATATTTCGAATTGAAATATGTAAATCATGAATGATTAATGAATTTTCCTCTGAATTTCCTTATGAAATTTTCACATGTAGTCAGTTTTTTTTTTTTTTTTTAATTCATTAACTATTTTGTTTAATCTTTAACTATTGAAATTTATTTGAAAGTAATGATTACATAATTTAAGCGTTGCAAAATGAATTCCAATAAATCTGAAAGTTAAATATCTCTATACGTATACAAATTAAATGTATTACATTAACTAATTTTTAATTTAGATTGTAAGGAAAAAATTAATATTGATTAAACAATAAAAATATTGAAAGTTATTTTATAAACTGTCGTTGAATTTAATCAAAATTTATTTAAAAATGTGTAGAACTTTTAAAACTTTTATCAGTTTATACATATATATTAATGCTAAAGCAATTAATAATTTAAATAGATCTAATATAAAATCATTTTTTATAAATGATAAATTTTATTAAGATAATTACTTTATTCAAATTACATTCATATTATTATTCCTTTATTCATATTATTATTCCATGATTTATTATTAGAAGCCAAATGATGAAAACTATTTGAATATGTACCAACTAATGATTTCCATTATAATTTCTTATACAATCATTAAGAGAGAAGAATATTCATAATAAAATTTTTTTCATAATAGTAAAAAAAGAAAACTTTGGTTTAAAAATCTAATTATATGAGAGGGAAAGTTTAATGTGTCTAATACTATTACACAATCCCCACTAACACTCATTATTATTTTACATCAGAAAATACTGCAGTGTTTCTTGGATAATGTGCACTATTGTTATGATTTTTAATTTATTATTTAAATCTGTCATAAAACATGCTAACTAAAAATTTAAATGAGCAACAGTTTTTAAAAGATATCTAAATAATGAACTTTAAGAAGATTCCCTTTTAAAAATAAGATATATGAAATTATTCTTGCAAAAGTATTATTCAAATTAATGTAATTTTATTAATTTTTTCTTACTTTTTAATTATTTGTGCGCAAGGTATTTGCATTGATATAAATCTACACAAATAAATAACATTTTTTGGAATAACTAAAGCTGCACAATTAATCATTTTTAAAAATATATGATTTAACGGGTTTAATCCAAAAAATAATAGATTAATTTGTAAATAAACCTTCCTTATATTACAAGAAAGTTTAAAATTTTGTGGTAAAAATTAATATCTATATTTCAAATTAAGTTCGTTATAAAAAATAAACTCTTTTAAAAAAAAACAATTTTTTCCATACAGCAAACTACTTTAACAAAAGATATCTTAAAAATAAAATCATATTTATACCATACTAGAAAAGCACTAAAATATTGTCGAAATAATATCAGTTGGGAATTTATTTTTAACATTAAACATCCATTGTATTTGGTTCTAAGTTTAAATTATTCATATTTTAGACTTAATCAATCTTAACCAACAATTGATCTTTTAACTTAATCAACTTAATCTATATACGTATTAGACTTAATCATGATGTTAATTAATTGAGAAAAACTAATTTTTAAATTATGAAATAATTTCATATGAAAAAATGAACAATTTTTTTAACCAATTGTTAAAAAATTATCACAATTTCCTTGAAAATCCACAATCTTATTTAATGAAAATTTTTATTTGAATTATTTATTTAAAACTTGAAGTAATTACAAAAAAATAATTTAATGTAAATTAATTATATACATTTATGCATTTATTTTTTCAATTCCTTCTATTAGCTCACACTCTCCCTATATATATCTTGTCCAAATTTGCAATCGTTCATAAAATACTTTATATTCATCCACTCCAGTTCAAATACATTTTTTTGAACTTGCAGTGGATGACACTTGATATTAATACAGTTTTTCAAATATTAATAAATTAATTTTAGTTTTTTTTTAAAAATTAATTTGCATATATCTACCAAATGAACGAAAATTATTTATTAAGGACTTTCTGCAATATAGTGAAAAAAAAAGAAAGAAGGAATAGTCTTTAAAAATTGTTTTTTTTTATATATTACTTGTTATTTCTATGTCTGCATAAACAAAGAAACGATATCAGGAGATAAAGCTCGATAAGACATGGGGAGATCCGTTTATTTTCACTGAATTAGACAGTGTTAAAGACTTCATAGAAAATAGAATAATATAGAAAATAGAAAATTATATTTAAATAAACAATGAAAACTAACAACATAATTTTTTTAATTCATTTGTTTTAAATTGAAACATGTATCATATAAAATAGAAAATAATAATGTCTGATAACCATGCATAACTTACTCCAATTTAGAAATATGTTTATTAGGAAAATTCAAATTTGACATAAAATATTTTATAAAAATAAGTTTTGAAAAACTTTCTGTATAGTTGTGCACTAAAATGAATATTATTTATCTATTTCATCTACAATGATTTAAGTATTTTTATTTTTCGATTACAAAAAGCAAACATTAGATGTATTGTTGTTTACAAAATATAACATAAAATAATAAAAAGTATCGTATTGTATGGAAATGTGGTGTTTGAAATTCTTCACCAACTGTTCTCTAATGTGATGTTTTCTTTATTTCTTTATGGCACATAAATTTAGTATATCATTTGAAGTTATAAGTACCTTGGACATTTAAGTATATCAAATTTAAATATTTTAGTGACATTCATATATAGTTAGAAAAAATCTGAATGGTAAAATGCGGAATGTAGTTGTAATGATGCCTAGCCAAAGAATAATAGAAAGTAAAACAAATAATACCATGTGAAAATTTACAATAGCATTTAAAGTAGCATTTGAATTAATGAAATAAATTTATATTTCAAAACATAACATATGACAATAAAATAATAATTATGTAGAAAAAAAATTAAAACTTGTACTTTTTAGCAAAAATATTTAAGAAAATATTTCAAAAGCAGGAAATGTTTAATAGAAAAATAAAATAAAAATGCGATGAAAAATAAAATATACTGTTGGCTAAATTTAACCTTAAATGTTTTGGAACTAAATTACCCTCAAAAAAAATGTAAGAGTTACTTCAATGTCACTCTTTTCATATTACAAACCTGAAATCTATCCAGTTTGATCGTAAATCACAAACCTCAGTGGTGATCAAATACTACAAAGTAAATCAGATTTTTCTTTTAAAAAAAACGTCATTTACTCATAAGTTGAACGAAACACTGGATTTATATACTCTCAAGATTTTAAAAAGACTCGTAACTACCTCCGAGTGTAATACAAAAATTGAAGATCATAACTCATTTACGAATTTGTCTCCTTCATCATACAGAGCCAAAGCTCGTTTGATGTAATGGGACAATTACCACGTCTTACCCTCATTCGACATTTTATTACAGCCCATTACTGTTAAAGCACCGCGTCGTTGTTCTATTAAAAAGAAGAAAAGCTTGCCTCAAATATCTATATCTATAATCATATCTCTAAACCTTATTTCAAGAAAGCAGCCCCACAATAAAATACAAGTCGAACTCCAAGAAGATTTTCCTCCATCTCTTAATACGGTCATTTGTAGTTCTATCGCAAAATGCTATTGATCATCAGGAGGAAAGCCTTGCACAGTTGCAGTTTCAGGAAATGAGATATTTGTCCGCTATGTACCCGTACTGCGCGTCCTTTATGTATTTATTTTTTTTTTACTGCGACCACCGCTTGAAAAATAAAATACTTTTTTGAACACTGATGGAGCACTTTGCTTCGTGAAGAGATAAAGTCTCGTATTGAAATGGATTTGTTGAATTTATGCCCTTTTTATGGTTGCATCTGTTTTAATAAGTCTTTCAGTGTATGTTTTGTGGTGGATAAGATTTTAACCCCTAGTAAGGGAGGCGAAAATGTAGGACATAACAGGGGACATGCGGTCTCCGACAAAAAGCACCATCATATTTTTTAAAAAACAGTTTAATTAAAATATCATTCTGATATTTTACTCAGATATTCTTTGAACTTTTAACTATCAGAAAAATATGTTTTTGCATTTTAAAGTGAAAAAATACTTTTCTGATAAACTTTTGCCACAGTCTTAGATTTTTTTAGTTAAAGTAGTAAATATTGTAAGTTAATAGTAAGATTTTTAGTTAAAGCAAAAATTTTTAGCTGTACATTTGTAAAATTAATAATAACAATATATTTATTTTGCCTTAATTATTGTGATGTGTTTATTTAATAAGAAAACAAATTTCAATAGGTGAAAATTCGACATAGCACAATACAGAAAAAAAATTGGCATCTAAATTATCATTATCTCGCAGATTTACTGGAAGAAAAAAATAAAATCCTCATCTTCTTTAGAACATTCATTGCATTATTTTGCGTGCATTCAAGCAAACAGGGTTTTGTCAAGGTATATATGCTGTATTTCCTTTCTTACTTGGGCGGCACAAACGACATGCTTTCCTTCAGTTTAATTTTGTTTCTTCCTTCCACTGCTCTCACTCTGAGATTCCACTTTTTAAAAAATGAGGTTTATCATCAGCTTCAATTCTCAATTTGCTCTTAGATTTTTAACTTTTGTATGTTGTAGTGGTAGGACTAAATCTCTGAGACTAATCCCTTCTCAAACACCATCCTGATTATATCAAGGTTCTGGTAATACTCTTGGCACATAATTTATCCGTTTATTGTACTTAAATGTACTAAACCGTTCGAATAGGATCATAGGTCAAATTGTTGTTCTTCTTCTACATGAATGAACCGAGTATTTTTCGTCTATTGCATCAACACCACCATTGGTTCTGTTCTGAAGTGTTATACTTGCTTCTGAATCAGAAAAATTAACACCGTCTGAAGAAATATCAGAGTCTACTGAGTGAGAACTTTCACATTTACCGGATTACACCAATTTTTACCGGATGTACACGTCTGAACATTGTGGAAAGGGGTGTTATGTTGAAGGTCACAAAAAAGGAAGCTAGTGGGAAAATCCATTAAAAACGAATAAGCATGTATAAAAAGTGAAAAACATGTTTAGCTGTCCGTGAGACTGCACGTGTCCTGTTCCGAGTTAATGCAAAATAATTAGCATATAACCATTTAGTAATTCTTCTATTTGCATCTAAGTTAGTATACCTTCTATATTAGGAAACTATAAACGGATATTTTTTTCTGATTCTTATAATCACTGATTTACTCTTTTATCAGCATCGCATACTTTTATACTGGTTACAGGAATAATTCAACTATCATTAATTAAATTATTATAAAATTTATAATTTTTATAAAACATATATTAAGAATTATTTGATTTTAAACAAGTGAACTTTAGTTAACATTATTCAAACTTTAATTAGCAATCAATCAGTGAACAAATATTTTATTTAAATAAATAAATAAAAAGAAGAAAAATTAAAGACTTCATGAAATACACAATTAAAAAACATCTTTTTAATAACTGTATTAATTTAAATTAATCAAAAATATATTATAACGTTATTGATAGCTTTATTTTTTGATTAATATAATTTCAATATATTTGATGATGACCTTCATTTTTCCTTTCAAAATTTAAATTCAGCTAATATGTTTATTAAGTTCAAAATAATCTTTTTAGAGAAATGACCTTTTTCATGATAAAGATTTAAGTAGAAGCTCCTCTCATAGGTACGTGGTAATACACGTTAGTTAGAGTGGAAGAATTAATGAGCAATAATTATTAATTAAGTGTAATGAATTAATTACATTAGCAAGGAAATCAGGTAATTTCTCGTAAGTGGCAAAGATTTTAATACGGATAGTATGATAACATGGTTAGACTTTTTCCAGATTTTTGTAACATATTCAAATGAATGATACATACTTTTAAAATAAAAAATCTATCCCTTTTATTTAGTGAATTTAGTACTTCAGGCATCCATGTTACACATTCTAAATAAAGGAAATGGTTGAGTGTCCAAAGTTATGTTTAATAAATGTAGCTGCATTGGAAAAAAAAAAATATATGTGGAATATAAGTTAAAAAGGAACCGACTTACTGATATTGTTTGCTTTTATCTTGCAAATATATGCAGTGAAAATTTCAAAATATATTTCTTCATGATTGCTTTCATGAAAAAATAAAATAACTGATGAATGTGTATTTTGTCAAAGTGCAATGTAAAATTTTTTGCTTCAAATATCATTATATTCTACTTTTTGGTATGAGAGTTTAATAACTATATCATTATTGTAGGGATCTAGAAAGTACTTTTTAATTTTTCATATGTACTGTTTTTCTGTTAATATTGAGTATTTTATTTTATTTATTACTTTAATTTAGTACTTTTATTTATCACTTTTTAGTGCTTTAAAAAATAAAATAATAATTTCAAGAAATTTAGGATTGTAAAATTACATATATGATCATAAAAATTTAGAGGAAAATTTAAAAAATATACAACTAAAACAATAACAAATTTGATAATCAAAATTATTAATAAAAATGTAAGACACAGGCCCGATTATTTGATTCCAGATATAAAATGTCAGTTCAGATATGGATCAAAAACATGAATAATTTTTAATTAACAAAGTGAATAAATAATGAAGGAATTGTTAGGGAGTGAAATAAAAATTAGAATTCCTCAATAGTATTTCTTTAATTAGTTTGCAATGCGATTTTAAACGTAAATGTTTTTCAACCTATATATAATTAGAAATTTTATAATTAATAAGATTTCATGACATTTAAATTAATTTTAGTTAAAAGTATAGGAGTAATTTTTTTCGTAGCTAATTAGCTTGTAACATACGTCATATTTCGTAAAATAAATCGTAGAATCATGTTTTTTTCTCTCAGATGTTCATTTTTAACAAATTAATTGCTTTTTTGAAGTATTATTAAGTAATGCATTTATTCTATTATTAGAAAAATCAATTTAAATGTTCATAACAATATTCTTAATTGGAAATACTTTAGTTATGTATTTTCTAGGGATATTTTCAAGTTTTTGCAGAAACTCTTTAATATTTTTAAATAAATAGTTAATTATGTTCACATATTGTAATGTTTAATGTTTAATCAATGTTACAAGAACACTAATGGAATCTAAATTATCCTTGATGGAATCTTTTAGACCATTTAGTATTGTCTCAATTTTTGAATACAAAATACGTCAAGCATCGACTAAAAGTCAAACTTTGATATAGTAGCAAAAGTAGCAAATCTCTACAGAAACTCTGAACTTTTAAAATTCGAAAAATTAACAGAGACATTTATGTACACAAATCATAATGTTTAATGTTCAATCAATGTTACAAGAATACTAAAAGATTGTAAGTTATATACGTGGTGGAATCTTTTAGACCATTTATTATTGTCTCATTTTGAATACAAAATACATAAAACATCGACCAAAAATCAAACTTTGATACAGCTGCAAAAACAGAAAATCTCCACAAAGACTCTGAACTTTTAAGATTCAGAAGCATTGCCAGTGCACATTTATGTATACAAATTATAATGTTACAAGAACAATAATCAATAATCAATCATGTTAATTCAATCAATAATGCTACAAAGAACACTAAAAAGGTTGTAAAATTTTACTTGGCGGAATCTTTTAGACCATTTAGTATTGTCTCAGTTTGAATATAAAATACATAAAACATCGACCAAAAATCAAACTTTGATACAGCTGCAAAAATAGAAAATCTCCACAAAGACTCTGAACTTTTAAAATTCGAAGCATTGCCAGTGCACATTTATGTATAAAAATTATAATGTTACAAGAACAATAATCAATAATCAATAATGTTAATTCAATCAATAATGCTACAAGAACACTAAAAGGTTATAAATTTTACTTGGCGGAATCTTTTAGACTATTTAGTATTGTCTCAGTTTGAATGCAAAATACATCAAACATCGATCAAAAATCAAGCTTTCATATGGCTGCAAAAAATAGAAAATCTCTACAAAGAATCTGAGCTTTAAAAATTCAAAACATTAACAGAGCAGACATATGCACACAAATTATAATATTTAATGCACTTATGCACACAAATTATAATGTTACAAGAACACTAAAAAATTGCATATTATCCTTGATGGAATATTTCAGAATATTTAGTATTGTGTCATTTTGAATACAAAAATACATCAAACATCGACCAAAAATCAAACTTTGATACAGCTGCAAAAATAGCAAATCTCAACCAAGACTGTGAACTTTTTAAATTCGAGACATTAACAGAGCAGGAAAAATTAATATAAAAATTATTCGATTCGGAAAATAGTTCAGGACATAGATTATCTATTTTTAGTGGACTCAGAGACCGGGGTTTTTCTTAACACAATTTCAGAAACGGACATCTGTCGAATATCTTTGGAAAAGAATCAAAGAAACCGATACAAAAGAATGGCTCATACCCAGCATTTTGGGAGCAACTTTTTCAGATACCGATTTCTTATTTTTTCTTTATTATCGTCATTGCATTGAGTTTGAAAACTGGTTGGACAGTAACAGCTGCTTCTTCTAATCGTTGCGCGCGGCCTGTTTCATTTTCCCCAAGAAAATCGACAGCAGAAGAGATATAAAGAGCGATTGTGACATTCAGCCTGCAGCACATCAATATTGAGGTGTAAATGGTAAAAAGACAGTTTTACTTCTATTAAATTTTTTTTCGACCAATTCTATTTTGAAGCTCAATTTCCTTCGCCCTGTCAGTAAACATATATAAAATCCATCTCATTTACAATTCAATATATGTCTCATAGAGGTATATTTCTACAGAAGGTTTTTTTTTCCAGTTAATAAAGAATTCAGGAAATTATTTATGTTTATAATAATTCGATAAACAACTTTTCATAATAACTTAAATAATACATTTTGTATACAGTGACTAAATCACGAGGTTTAAATTTAGTTTCTTTAGGAAAATTTCTACAGTTTTCTGATATAAAAAACTTAAAAGGCAATAATAGAAAAATGGTTTTTGCAATAGTTCGTAAAATACAAAAAATACTACTTCAAAATTTAAGTTTGATTGGTTTAATGCATTATATTATCAAATTATCATCACATTATCATCATTCTATTAATGATAAATGACATGTGCGTTCATATGTGATATTATAAATAATTATTTCAGTAGTAATACAGAGAAAGTTTTCATTAAAATTATTGTGTGTATTAAACTTTTTGTGTAAATAATTAAAAATTATTTAAACAAATTTCAAAAAATATAAAATTGATTTATTTTTGAAAAGAATAGTTTTTATAAATTCAAAATTAATATTTTAACTTTTTTTATAGAGTATTTTTAATAAATTTCCAATTAAAATGTCTGCTCCACCAGTTACAAGATGTCTGCAGTCCTTTTTTGGAAAAATAATTAATTAATTTTGTTTAATATAGTGATAGAGTTTCTCATCTCAACAATCTGTAGTGATCTTGTGAATTTTTTTATACTTCTCCAGAATATACCTAAATGTGATACATTTATCGCTAAAATTTGCCTTTCATGAGTAACAAGATTATTTTATTAATGTAGTCAAATTATTTACTTTCTCGTTGGCTGGAAGGTGGGCTGATTATTTATGTGGGTTTATTATTAATTATTAACGACTAGATAAAAATGTGCTTTCACTAATTGGAAATAAAAAATTAAAAAAAAACAAGCCATAGATTAAAATGTGCTTTTAATATTCTAAAGATAAAAAGAGTAACACAAGCCTGTAAATTTAGAATTATTTTTTTCTAAATTTGAATTTTTATATGAAATTAAAGACAAGTTTTTGAATTAAAATTGTATACTAATGTTTGAATAAAATGTTTAGAATAATTAATATTAATAATTGTTTTAAATGAAAAGATCCAAATTCAAATGATTTTCTAATTCAATAAACTCTTAGACTATTTTCACCTTTAGTTAAGTTAATCTAACTCAAAGATTATTAATGTCCAGATTATTATTAATGCCCATATAAAATGCGCTTCCTCTAATTGGAAATAAAAAATTAAAAAGACAAGTTATAGACTAAAATGTAAGTAAAATATTCTAAAGATAAACGAGTTATACCAAACCTGTAAATTTAGATTTGTTTTTTAATTTGATATTTTACATAAATTAAAAATAGGATATTTTGAATAATTGCATTAAAATGATATAAAGAGTTGTTTAAAATTCAATGATCCAAAGTCAAATGATTGCTAATTCAATAAACTCTTATACACTATTTTCGCCTTTAGCTAAGTTAATCTAACTCAAAGACTTGCACATAATCTTTCATCTGGCCTTGCTTCAGAGAAAATGACAAATAGAATGAAGTGAAAAAGCATTAAAATCAACCCTCACTGTCTTCCATGTGAAATAGCTCCAATAAACCGGCAATCAGCATTCGTATGGTAATACCCACTTTAAATCAGAGCTCAATTTCTGTGGAAGTGCTTTTGCCAAGTATGTCATTTAATGGACAGATCTCCCGCACTTCCAGAGTTTGGTAAACAAACTTCCAGATGCGGGGTTCGGCAGTCTGGCCTTCCTAATTAAAGAATTGGATAATGGATCCCCAGAACGAGTCGAAATCTCCAGGGTGGATAATTAGGTCGAACCGTTTTAAAATTACATTAGAGTATTATCTGACGTGGACTGAAGTCTGCGACTCTGACAAAGGACTCCATTGAAAGGACCTACTCCGAAAGGTGGGTTTATTATTAAGTCGTTACAAAATCGATTGTTGTAGCCTGTCGTTTCACACCGGTCACAGAGAGGTAATTTGTATTGTAAAGCGTGTGGACCCATGAATAGAAAAAGTTTGAGCTTGATGGACCCTGTGTATCATAAAATGGGAATTCTATTCTCTGATTAGCACGGGGCGGCTATTATTGGGCTGCCATGGGCCTGCGTGTCAGCTCTAGTTAAGGCCCATTATTAGAAGGTCTTGATTGTTGGATAATGGGATGCCATTAGGTTTGATCTTAATCAATAGTCACAAAAGAAATGTTTTGGTAAATTTATGTGCAATTCATTCTGGAAATTTTATCAAAGGTAATGGATATAGAATATCATATTGTTCCATATATCATAAAGGTATACTTGATTAAAATATATATATAGCATTAACAAAATGCCATTTTAAAACATATTTATACGTAAAATGTTAAGTGGAACGTAAATATACCGATACTTAATTGTAATTGTTACTGAACACACAAACATCTTAATGCCCATCTAAACTTTCATTATTTTCCTATTATTATAATTTGAAAGTTTAATAATCATATCTGTAATTTTAATACATTAAAACCACATTGTAATTCATTAATCATGTATTAACTCAGCAGTGCGCTTAAAATCTAACTTGTTTAGAATATGAATTTATTTGATAATAATGTCTGAATAAAAACTTCCTCATTATTTTGAGTTAAAAATGAAAATTAGTTCGTAAACGCATATAAAAATGATATTAAATTGTAGATAATAAATTCAGATATAGTAGGTGTTTGGAGATAATCAAACAAAAATAAACAATTTTTATTTAAAAAAACATTTCAAACATGTTACGAAAGATAAGTAAGATGGAATCCTATTCACTGTAAATATTGATATACTAAACACTAAACCAATATGTAAAAATTAAGAAAAAAAAAAATACAAAAAGATAAAACACATTTATTTTTAAATTAGGTTATTTGATTATTAAACAATATATATATTTTATTAGATCGCTTTTGTATGACGAATTTAAAATAGCTTATCTAAAAAAATATGTTTAAATATAATATGAAATTAGCTAATGGATAAGCATTAATGAGCTAATTTCAGCATCAATAAATAAACTTTCGTAAAATGATTTTTACAATCTTATGACTTGAAACAAAAAGAGATTTCTAATTGAGAAGTTATTTTTAAAATAAAAGGAAGTATCTAAAAATGAAATTTCAAAAATAGCTAAATTAATGATGATAAATAAAATGAATTGTAATAAACAAATAATTAAACTGAATAAAAGTTAGAATGAATATTTGCATCTCATTAAAAACAAATTTTAATGAATTAGGTAAAGAACATTTTATATGTTGCTAATAAATTTTTCACCAATATTTAAGAATCCATTTATTTTTCTAACAAATGTGCTTAAAAACACATTATTAAATATGTAATTAAAGTAATGACAACTTTGATTTAAATAAAACAGCATAATTTAACATATGAGTTTATATATTTCAGGTAAAAATTTCTTCAGTAACAATTTTATGTTTCATAATTAATATTTTAAATAAAGTAAAAAAAAGTTTCAAAATGTAAGAGAATTTTTTACGTTGAAAAAATATATATTATTATTTTTTAATTTTAAACAAATCATGAAATTTTTGATGCATTTTTAGATGATATCAAAAAATGATGAATTGTTCGAAAATAAATCATATTATTTTTTTAATTATAATCTCTATTAACTTAAACAAATGAGGGTAGCAAAAATATTGGATGAAATATGGTGACCTTGGATAAATTAGAGGTCGTTTCTGGTTGCATTAGTGGCAGAAAATGCACTACCGAAATTTTATGCTCTGATTCGCAATCAGATGCGTTCACACATGCAGCTGATGGAGGAATTTATCTCTTTGAGAAAATGAAACATTAATGACAGATTTTTTTTTTTCTTCTTCAATATAAATGCGTAAATTTTATGAAAAGATGAATTCTATTAGTATTTTTTTAAATATTTTTGAATGATGGATGATATAATACAGGGTGACAAATATAAATTTGCTTATTCTGATATTTTCTGGAGATGCATTTTACAGTTCATATACTTTGAAAATAATAAATCCTACTTAATTTATGAATTTCTGTTTATAATTTATGATATTTTTAATTAATCGCAAATAGATTTCCTTGTAAAATTATTTGTTAAGTCATAAAAAAGGTCATTATGATAGATTTGATTCATTGAGTTATGCTGTCTGTTAAAAAACATAAGGTAGAGAATATTTTTTTTATTACCTAGGATTTAACAAACGTATTGTTAAATATCAATGATATAAATGAATATTCTCTTAAGGTTCAAGCAATATATATCCTTCATATAAAAATGAATATATAAATAAGAATATATAAAAAATAAATGCATGAATTAATATAGGAAGAAATGTTAGAAAAATAAATTTCTTCTAATTGAGTGTTATTCAAAACGTAAAAATATATTTATAGATGAATCAACAGAATCATTTTTATGCTAATATTTATGTTTGCGTTCTGTTTTAGAAATACATTTAAGAAAAAAATTATTAATATTTAAGTATAAAAAATATTATTCAAACCCATATTTGTTTTATCCTTTTTTTTTTAAAGAATTTTTATAAACTTTTAAAAAGAATTATTTTATTTACTTGCATATTCAATGCAAGTATTCTTGCAAAACTTTTATCACACATCTTTAGTAAAAATAATTTTTTTTTTTTTCAATATTAAGATTTAAGAAAACAAGCAAAATAAAAATGGGGTTTTCTATTATTTTAGTGGTATATATTGATTAGAAAATTTATTTTTCGCAGATGTAAGAAAAATATAAAAGCATTTGTTTTGTTCCGAACGTATAACATCAATACCCAACATTATTATTAGTAGGTATCCTGATAAATATATCCCATGTTATAATACATGTTAACATGGTTAACAGTATTCATGTGCATAACCTAACCTAACATTGAAAAATTAGAGGGTGTTTAATTAATTAAATTATATTAATAACATTAATTAATATAAACATTTTCGATTAACTTCGTTAACAAAAATGAATCGTTTCCATATTTAGTGTATACTTTTATTAATATTGCTTGCATTAAGATTATCTTATAATAAATGAACATGTATACGATGTATATTAATATGATGTATTTAGTTTTTTAAAAGTATTGTCCATCTTTATAATACAGAAATATCTTACATATTTGCAAAGTTCAGTAGCATTTTATATCTATTTCTGATTTTCTCATAAATGAATTTCAAGACATTTGCCAAAAATTATATTAATATAAGATGGTAACGATGGATGGGAAAAGTTGGAGATTATCTAAGATTAAAATGTCTTGGAAAGTGTCTGATGAAACACTCTGATGTAATTTCAATTAATTAGGTTACAGAATTAAGTGTTTCCTCAGCACTTACGGCCAAAATTGAGGAAAGATGAAGCCCCTAGACTAATATTGACTACATAGGGTACATTCTTTGAAATACTTTTGGAAACCTTATGTTCATAGAAAGCTTCGAATGTGTTTGCAATAAGGCAATAGACAAAGAAAAAGAGCTAGTTGATTTCTTTCATCGTGGTACTTTCGTCAAAAATTAAGAATGTCATCTTTCATATGCTTGGTGATGAATATAGACCATGGTTAATATGTGCTTTGTTAATTAATTAATGTTTTTATTTTGTACATGATTTAGTAGAAAACTAACTAACCATTTTTATAAATATACATATAACAAATATGCAGGAAAATGAATGTTTTCATTTTTAATATGATGTTTTTCAATGTTTTTCAAATATTTTCCTAAAATATATATTATGGTATTTAAAAAAAATTCTGAAAACTGCAAAAAAAAAAAATATTAATTCAAAAGATTTGGTAATAGTGATAATCTTAAATCAAAAGAAGATACATTTTATGGCATAACCCATTCGTAAAACTTT
Source organism: Caerostris extrusa (assembly GCA_021605095.1). Taxonomy (NCBI): domain Eukaryota; kingdom Metazoa; phylum Arthropoda; class Arachnida; order Araneae; family Araneidae; genus Caerostris; species Caerostris extrusa. The sequence goes on along the minus strand of BPLR01018020.1, from coordinate 47,994 downwards.
TTACCTCTTTAGAAATGTCTAGCACTACATTTACCAAATATAGAATAAAAATAATTAATTCAATTTAATTAAATAATAATTTAAATTTATTCTCAAAATGGTTCACCCAAAGTAAATTAATAACCATTATTTTATAAATTGCAAAATAAGTACTAAAATCATTCAGTAAGTATTTTATTCACGAATATTTTTATTATTATTTCAGAATTAAAATTCTATTTTTTTTTTTCCTTCATTTTTATAATTTCTCTCATGCAGTATTGAAACAAAAATAATAAACCTTAACAGCATGGATAAGAAAAAATAATTCATATAACGTATAAATCAATTAAATTTAAATTTTTGTACAGATCTTATTTGCTATGTAAATTTATTCTTATTACTTATGTGAGGTAGATAATTGTTAAAGCAATTTACAAAGATTTGAATTTAAACAAAGAAATTACTCTAGCTTATAAAATGCAAATATATATAACTTTCATTTTATTTTTCAAAATTAGATTATCTACAAAGATAAAAATAAATTTTTAAACATATATATTCTTGCCAAAATATTTCAGTGTTATTCTTAAAACAAAGAAGTATGTATTGAATGACCGATTTATTGACTGAATGATGTTTTTAATATGAACAAAAAAGAAGTGTAATGTTTACAATGTATAAAAATTTCTATTTCTTATAAATCTGGAAATAAATTGTTTACAGAAAAGATTTGAAAACAATTTCAGTAATTGCCATAAAAGGGTTTCATGTTCACCTAAATAACAATACTAAAATGTCGTTAATTTATGTGAAAAATATTTTGTTAATTCTTAATAATTTCTAATAAAAAGCAATTAGAAAAATGTATAGAGAAACTACGTCATACAATATTTTTAAGTTTCATTTTCAAGGTAATTTTTAAGACAATTTAGTGGAATTCGAATTTCCGAATTTGAATTTTCAGTTTTGAATTGAATTTTAAATTTCATCCAATTTCTGAATTTGAATTTTTTTAACAGTTTGAATTTTAAATTTTGTCGAATTTCTGAATTTGAATTTTTTTAACAGTTTGAATTTTAAATTTTGTCGAATTTCTGAATTTGAATTATTTTATACAATTCGAATTTTAAATTTCGTCGAATTTCCGAATTTCTATCGATTCATCAAATTAAATCGAATTTCAATTGACGATAGTATTTAAATCTATTGTTTTTTATTACTTTATTATATGAAAAGTTAGCATTAGATTTCATCCAACTTAAAGTATAAGTTTATAATATATTTTTGGGGTTGAATAATAAATTAAAATATTTGTTCTTCACTGTAATAACCTAATATGTCATTACTTCTGAGATTGAGTAGGTACTGAAAAAATAAATTGAAGAAAAAAAAATTTGAAGGAATTTATTGATTTAAAAGTTATTTATCTTTACTAAACAATAAGAACTTTTAAAAAAATACACACTTATTTATTTGACATCGTTAAATACCTCACGAAATTGATGGCTAAGCATTGTGGTGATATTTTTTAATACAATACTATGTAATGCATTTAAATTTATCAAAAATTGAAACAGTGAAAATAATAAAAGTAATACATATCCCTTCAAGTATACAAAAGTCGAATATTAGTATCTTTAAGTGGTATGCATTGCAATCCCTACTTTCAAACATGGGGAGACTTGAAGAATGAACCTGTGTGTAAATATCTCTCAATGATAATTATAGTGAATATTTCGATCTCAGGATTTTTTGATTAATACAAAAATGTAGATTAAATACTAAAAAGTACTAAATGCAACGAATCCAAATATTACTTAGTGCCACGTAGATCTACTTCTTCGTCTGATACGGTAAAATAATCTCTCTGTGTGAGTTCTAGAGAGGAATGCACGTGGTTTGTCACATTATCATCGGTGGCGGCTTGAAAACCGAGTGGCTAACGCTCTGGCGCTTGGTACCATAGGTTTCGGGTTCGAATCCCGGTGGTGCCATGGATGATTGTAGTGATTCGGAATCCACTTTAAGCTGTAGGTCCAGATCTTATATAGCCGTACAGCTTCAGAGCCCAGTCACACTTCTCTCATCCATAACTTTCCCAAACTGTAAGGGGGAATTCAGCCCTAGGCTGTGATGTAGTGTGCTGTAGCAGTAGTAGTAGAGGTGGCATTGCTACGATTTTTCTGTGGTTAAGATTGTCTTCGCAAGCACGTTCACACCTAATGACTCCTGACGCTCTCTGTCACCTGTGAGTTAACCATGAAGAAATGGATGTGTTTCACCTAGTTTCCTGTTCTTCACTTACCTCTTGTTTTTTTTATGGAAACGTTATTGGATTGCCAGATTTAAGTTGATGGATTAACTAATGTCATTTATTTCTGACTTGTTCTTTGTGTTTATTTTTTATCTGTTATCCTGTAAACTTGCCATTGGAAATAAAAAAAAAGCTTAAATACTTTTAAAAACTGTTTCTTTCAAAATACCCTATGCAACCGTTAAAAGAATGTTTCATTTTACCTAATAGCATTTCTACAATTTGTATTATATATTTGGAGCCTAATAGCCAAGTGGTAGCGTTCTGGCTGTCGGTACTATATGTTTTAAGTTTGAGTCCCGGCCATGTCATGGATGTTTGTAGTGGTTCGAATTCCCTTTAAACCATAGATCCCTGTCTAATAGAATAGTAGAGCATTGTGGGATTAATGCTACGCGCGTCCGTATCATATCTTCAAGTTACACATGCCCCCTGGGTAGTGCTAAATGAGTAACATCGGTGCAGCCCTTGCTTATGGCATAAAGATTAACTGTCTCTGTAGTTCCAGTTGCATTAAAACCACAATTTTTTTATATTTCCATTAATATAAATTTAATATTATTTTTACTCTTGGACACGAAGCCGTGTGAGAGACGTTATTAAACATCTCTAATTAATCGCAATTTAGCTATTTAATTTGCATTTATAATATTATATTGATAGTACCAAATTCATCCTAAAACAATTATCCATTGTATATGACCCTGGAATAAATAGAGAATCTCGTTTAAATGATATTACATGCAACATTATCAAATTCCATATTCCAGCTGGTTGAAAACGCCTTCAACCTCGAACAATATATTTTAATATAATTACATTCCACGCGCTTGAATATATCTGTGTTAAGATAATAACCTCTTTCCAAGCATCATAATGCAGTAATGAACTTTTCCATTTTGAACCCTTTTACATTCTATTTTCAAGCATCAGGGTCTTTGTAATAAGTAAAACGTATTCTATTAATATATACTTTAGTTAAATAAGAAGCCCGTGAGTTATTCTGTACTATTTTTGAAAGTTGTAGATATAAATAAAACGAACGTGTCATAAGGTTTACTCAACGTATGATAGAAATTAACGGATATTTATTACTTGCTCAGAATTCATTTGTTACCGAAGGGATAGAAATTTAATGAAATCTGCAACAAAACTCAAAAATAACGTGGCACATTTTTATGTATATTTATTTATAAATTTTGAAATATATTTTAAGGTTTTTTTTCATTGAATTTTCTTAATTAAATATTGACAACAATGCATTTTAATTTATTCTTTTTAAATCAAATATTTTAAAATATATCTCTAACATACAAACATTATAAACATATTTTTATCAATACTATAAAAAGAAACTTTTATGGAATACATACAATATTTTTGTGGAATGAAGGATTTAAATAATATTCTAATATATTGTCGCCTTGGAACAAAGAGAAAATGTTTGAAAATTTCTTGTATTTAAGTACATTATATTTTGAAATATTACGGTTCAAATTATAACTTTGTTTTGTAATACTACAGTAACAGAGTTATTAATGTAACGTTATTACCATATTCTATTTCAATTATTGAGCAAAATCATATTATTAGTACATCAATCACATTGACAGAAATTATAATTGAGCAGTAGTGAAATGGCATGTATGAATTGCATGTTTATATTTTTTACATTCATAAATTTGCCAAAACTAATTCATTGTATTAATTTAGATTTAGATAAGCAAAAAATATAATGAAGAATTTGAATGAGAGCATGTCTGACTCAGGATATTCTTAAATAATATAATGAATATGCATACCAACGCAATATAAGTATTTTTTTTGAACTTGAAATAATATAATATATATAAACACTTTAAAAACCTGTTCAAATGAAAAATAGAAGAGAAAAAGAAACCTATTTTAAGAATAGGTTCCAAATCCCAGATATATCCAGTGAAGGAACATTTAGAATCAGACATGCTCTCGTTCCAATTCTTCATCATATATATTTTTTCTTTCATATTTAAATCTACATTAGTATGATAATCCAATTGGCAAGATTGACAATTAAATTACATTAAATAAATATATTTTCTCTTCATGTAAATAAATATATTTTCTTTCCTTAAAAAACTCATTTTTCGAAAACTTTTTATTTAAATTAGTTTGGAAATTGAGATATATTGATATATTTAACTTACTAGGAAATGCATTTTATGTATTTTCGTTTAATAATATTTATATCTCAACGCATTGGTATAAAAATGATACCTGAAATCGAAAACTCCCTATCGTAAAAAAATCGATTTGTCTAAATAGTGTTACAAATTGATACTACCCGTAAATTTGTTTCAAGTTGAATATCTATTAGATAAGCGGTAATTTAAATTTCTATTACTTATCACCCATCCTATTGAACTAATTTGAGATAAACAGCCAGAAAAAAAAAGGTTGTTCTTTTTATTTTTTTACCTTACTTCTGTTTTCATAAAACAAGCTTGCTGTTTTTTTTTTTTATATACATAAAAATAAAATGAACGAACCTCAGTTTCAGATTTTGTTTTGTTTTATTTTGTATAGTGGCGATAAAACAAAACAAAAGCAAGATAAAATACCTCGCAGGCTCAAATAAAAAAAAATAAATTTCTGAATTAAAAGGAAAGGAAAAAAAATATATAATATATGTGTACACCGTACATCGCTGTTCAAATGAAAAACAGAAAAGAATTCAAAGACGCCTATCTTAACAATAGGTTCCCCACCCCCGCCTACCAGTAAAGGAAGCCCTTGCACAAAAGGTAATTTTTTTAAGGCTAATATTTTTTTCTCTTGGTGTTACGGATAGAAAGATAAATTTATTTTTACACAATACCCCTTGTATAGAAAAGATAAGAGAGAACGTGATTTTTTTTTTACTTTTTTTCCCCCTTGTGTTCTGTTTTTTATACGAATGAGACAATTTTCTCATTTTCGTAGCAAATTCGTGATCGGGACTTTTACACTAGTACTGTTATACTAAGCGTTTTTCACCTATTTCGCTTTTCTTTTTTAGAGTATTTAATCTCCTGTTTTTTCAGTTACTGTTTTTGAGTTTTCCCACCATTTTCTTTTCTCGAAATTAAAATATCATCATGTGAATGAAATAAAAAAATACATATTTTGATTATGGAAAGATATGTTCGTATAAAAACAGTTTGAATGTGAAATATTTTCACTTTTTGTGTTATAAGGGCTGATAAATAATTTTTAGAAAACCTCATAAAAATCTAATTTTTTTTTATAAAATTTATATTTCTACCACAAAATTGATATTTTTCTTGAAGGCTAATATTTTTTTCTCTTGGTGTTACGGATAGAAATATAATTTATTTTTACAACAATACCCCTTTGTATAGAATAGATAAGAGAATGTGATTTTTTTTTTTACAGTTTTTTTTTTTTTGTGCTCTGTTTTTTACGCGAATGAGATAATTTTCTCATTTTCATAGCAAATTCGTGATCGGGAATTTTACACTTGTACTGTTATACTAAGCGATTTTAACCTATTTCGCTTTTCTTTTTAGAGTATTTAATCTCCTGTTTTTTTCAGTTACTGTTTTTGAGTTTTCCCACCATTTTCTTTTCTCGAAATTAAATATCATCATGTGAATGAAATAAAAAAAATACATATTTTGATTATGGAAAGATATGTTCGTATAAAAAACAGTTTGAATGTGAAATATTTTCACTTTTGTGTTATAAGGGCTGATAAATAATCTTTAGAAAACCTCATAAAATCTAATTTTTTTATAAAAATTTATATTTCAGCCACAAAATTGATATTTTTTTTTTTTTTATGTTTACTCTATATAAAGAAAATAAAGTACATCGTTGATATTTTTTGTTATTTAAAAATGTAATGCATGATTTCTGTAATAAAAAATACTTTGTTTGAAATTTTTTAAGTCCATACGAATGTAAGTAAAAATAAAAAAATAAGAACATAAAACGGCAAAAGAATACAGAACAAATTTGTCAAAAAAAATTGAATTAATATTTAATGTTATTTTTTTTAAAATGTATTTTATTGCTGTTTCATGTGATTTTACAACCTAGAAAAAACGTAAAAGATATACAAAAATTGTGAAAATAGTTTACATTTTACACAATACCCTTGTATAGAAAAGATAAGAGAGAACGTTATTTTTTTTCACATTTTTTTCACCCTTGTGTTCTGTTTTTTACACGAATGAGACATTTTTCTCATTTTTGTAGCAAATTCGTGATCGGGACTTTACACTAGTACTTTATAATCGTTTTTCGTATTTCGCTTTTCTTTTTTAGAGTATTTAATCGTTTTTTTTCGCCTATTTTTTTCGCTTTTCTTTTTTTATAGAGTTGAATTTAATTTATCCTTGTCCTATTTTTGTAAAATATTTTCAGTTTCTAATGACTGAAACATTTTTTTGAGTCTACATTTTTTTCTATAAAAATTTATATTTCGAAAAATTAAATTTTTTTTAAGGCTAATGATGTTACGGATAGAATGAAATTTATTTTTACACAATACCCCTTGCATAGAAAAGATAAGAGAGAGCGTGATTATTGTTAAAACGAATATAGACAATTTTGTGATTTTATGATCGGGAGTTTTTACACTAATACTGTTATACTAAGCGTTTTTCACCTCCTTTTTTTTTTTAGGGTATTGAGTCTAAAAGTTTTCCCTCCATTTTTTTCCCTAAACTGATTTGAATGAAATAAGTATTTTAAAAGAATACATATTTTGATTTGGAAAGATAACTTCGTGTTAAAATCAATTTCAATGTAAAATATCTTTTGTCTTCTAATGACTGAAAAACAACTTATAATCTTTGAAAAATTTATATTTCAGTCATTAAATTTTTCTTTTTACGTTTATTCTATATAACAAGAAGAAAGTATAGTTTATATTAATTTGAGAATGTATTACATCATTTCTAGAAAAAAACATCCTTTTATTGAAATTTTCTTAAGGCGTATTGTAAAAAAATTAAAAAAAGAACGTAAACAAAAACAATAAAGAATAAATTTGTCAAAAAAATAATAATGAATAAATAAAGCGAAGTAATTCAATGTTAAATATTTTTATTTTTTGTTCTAATAACAGCAAAAAAAAATCTTTGAAAAAAAGCTTATAAAATATAATTTTTTTGTATCGAAATTTATATTTCAGCCATAAAATTTATATTTTTCTCTTGTTATGTTTACTCTATATAAAGAAAAAGAAAGTGCATTATTGATTTTTTTTTTTTTTTTTTTTTTTTTTTTGTTATTTAAGAATGTATTACATAATTTCTAGAATAAAAAAAATATTTTGTTTAAAATTTTTTTAGTACGAATGTAAATAAAAGTAAAAAGAAGTGAAACGGCTAAAGAATACAGAAAAAAATTTATCAAAAAAAAAAAAGGGAATTAATGATTCATTTTATTTTTCTTAAAATATATTTTATTGGTGTTTCACGTGATTTTACATGTTAGGAAAAACGTAAAAGATGTAAAAAATTGTGAAAATACTCGAAAGTTTTTTTTTTTTTTAAAATAGTCTAGGCTTTTAATGATATACGTTAACAATTACAATAAAAAAAAGTAATTTTCGAATGTGAAAAAAACATATGCACATATATATTTTTAAAATTTGTTTTTAACAAGGATAACAAGAGTTAATGATACACGAAAATGCTTTTAAATTGTCGTCCACATACAATTATTTATTAAGTTCCAATGTGTGGAAGGAACACTTTTATTCAAGTAATTCAATTATAATTTAGTGGAAAAAAATTTAATAATTTTTTATGTAAGTTTGAATTTCTTTTTATTGTATATTTTCTCAGAATTATTTCGAAATTTCGAAATATGTAATTGATTTTACTACAAACATATTCTTCCAAATTTAATGATTTGATCATTTAAAATATAATCAATTGTAGATTAGATAATAGGTGTAGTAAAATTATTAACATGTAGATCCTGTATAATTAATGAATAATTACCTATAAGTTCTACCCCTATTTTTAAAAATTTCATATTCCTCTATAAGTAAAACTATTTTAAAAGTATACAAATTTTCCGTGATATAAACTTTACTTTTAAAAATTAAGAATAACTAGTTTGCAATTTTTTATTAAGCTTTTTATTTTATAGACATATAATAAGTAGACAATTTGTTACACAAAATGATATACATTGAAAATTAGTTGTTGTTTTTCTCTTTTTTTAATGGTTCACATTATAAAAATTCTTTAAATCTACGCTTTTATTTAAGTGTTTTCAAAAAATATATTTAATTTATGTATTTTAAGTAAAATATTAATGTGAGTTTAAGTAATAAACATAAGATGACAGATATTCTCTTGTATAATAATCAAAAAAAAAAAAATTATGATTTATATAAAAAAAGCGAGATCGACATACAATTCATAAATATAACAAGGGTAATATTATATAAATAAAAAATACTATATTATGGGAAGACCATTATCACAAAATTAATGACCAAATTGTCATTAATTTTGTTACGATTTTATTTGTAACAAATGATTCAAGTAACAGAGAATGGAACAACAGATACCACAAATGATGGATATTTCTTAAAGAGAACTAAAAGAAGTTGAAAAACCCTTTGTTACAAATTGTATTCGAAGACTTACATTGTGATCCTAAGTAGCTAAGATATATATTTTGTATCCAAACAAACTAGCTACAACTTTAATAAAAATGAACAATTATATATATATATATATATATATATAAACTAAAAAGGAAAATTGAATTATAATGAGCATCCATCAACTACGTCATTGAAAAAGTATTAAGAAACAATAGTTTAATATACCTTCTATCTATGATTCAATATACATGATGTATCTATCACAATTCTGTTGTAATATGATCAACATGACCATACTCTGGGCTTCAAAGTTAATATACAACCAGTTTTTCGAGTGTTTTGATTATTTGAAGAAGCGTAATAATATGTATGTATAATTTCGCATCGCAAGAATCAGTTCTACAGGATTATGCAGTGTGATTTTCCACTCTCAATGAGAGACGAATAACTGTTGTTATTTGTAATTCATAACATCATTGAAAGGGAAATCGGGTAGCTCTTATTAGTTCCCCATATTTAAATAACTAATGAACAAGAACAATAAGACGTTCGCCCTTTTATTACATTTTTTTAGTATTATTCTTTATTACATATTCTTTATTACAAAGATTTATAAACATGTAGCGTCCGATAAATTAAAAAATCATATAAATATATTAATATAAATTCATGTGCTATTCAACATGCAAAAATAAATTGTAATTAATGTATTTTTGATAATACCTCTGAAGCAGATGTAATATGAATATTTTTTTCTAAATTGTACATCTGAGAAGAATAAAGGCGTAAATAATGAGCAGATAAAGCAGGAAGAAGGAATAGCAAAATAAACTATTGCATTAGACGTCTGATGATTTCGTAAAAACATATTGTTTTTTTCTTTTTATTGGTTCGAGGAATTGATTGATCTCTGTTAAGATAAAATTGCAATCTCTCTCTATCTACATGCATCTGTATACATATATATAAGATAGATACAAAAATAAAAGGTTTTAAAGATATATATATATGTATATATATTTAACAGAAAAATAATTAGATTTAAATTATGAGTTTCTTATAATTTCATTTTTAAAATATTATACATAATATTCCATTTCCCATCGTTATTTGAATTAAATGTTGTTGCTTTTTCTCTAATCTATATTATTTCTTAAAAACGCTGCTTAACAAACTTTTATCAATTTTGGAATAAAGATTAACTGTATTAATGACATTTTTCACTGAGTTCCCTTTGACAAAATTCAAGAAACATTTAAATGAATAAAAAATAAAAATATATATACAAGCTATTGAAATTGTGTAATATTAAAGTCCCAGTACATAGTTTCAGTTTTTTTTCTTCTTATGAATTCCTCATTGTTAATAATACTGAAATATTTTCTGAAATCCTGAATGAAAAAATTTTGGAGCCTGAAAATTAATAGAGATAGTATGACAGATAACGTAATATAACCTTAAAACCATAGATAATGCAATATAGCCTTAAAAGCATATAAAATGTGATATTGCCTTAAACGCATAGATAATGTAATATAGCTTTAAAAGCAATTCAAAGCATATTTTACATTTTTTTTAGTTAAATGGACATATAGTTAAGATAAATTATAGTTAAAAATATATTTTATTTCAGAAATTTGCTTTCTCAGTCTTTGCTTTATGAGTCTTAATCTTATATTTTGAAGTTTCTAAGCCCAATAAGCTCATTTTAAAATAAAACCTAAAAATATGAAAAAGCTTCCTTCTAACTACATATAAAAGCAGACAATGATCAAAAATAAATATCCCTTTTTTTCTTGACCCTGTACATATGTATGGATTTTATTTAGATATCTAACAAAACAGCTTTGTTTAGCAACTGAAAATAATTAACTGCTACAATCATTTTCTGATTACAATACCCCCGCCCCCACCAGGAGCTAGATTATCATGCTTGAAATACTTTGTGAATATGAAATTAGGATTTTAATTAAGTATTCCGTTATTGCCTTTAGGGGTCTAGAATGTTAATACGCCATTCAAATGTTACATAGATTCCCATTTTATTCAAAATGAAATCGAATAACTTTTTTTTTTTCCCTCAAACTTTTTTTATCATCAGACTTTAAATGAAAGACATTCAAAACAAGTTTCAACGAAATTTACATTCAAATTAAGATGAATTCATGTGAATAGAAGTTGAAAGTAATAAACGACGAAAAATAATAAATGAATTTTTCTTAACATTTTTTTTCGAAGATTATTTAGAACGAAAAGGAAAAAAAAAAAAACCTTTGTTTTGTTCTATTTCCATCCTGATGCGCTGGTCGTGTTTTGAAAAGAAATTCTTATATTTTTTTTCTCTTTGAAATATCTAATAATTAAATTACCATTTCAGTTTTGAAAAGTGATTGAAAAAATTAATTAATTGACACAATTCAACCGAGATGATATCTTTTTTATCTTTATTCTTATCAATATCCCAGTAAAAGCTACAAGATAATTGCTATCAGCAGCATCAGAACAGATGTTCATGATGAGCATATTATAAAAAAAAAAAAAAATCTTCAAAGAATGTGTATGTGCGTATGTATGTGTACTTTTTACTACATCGCATTAATAAAATAAAATTATTTTTAACTGATACACTGATTTAACAGGTCAGTTTCAATCAATATATCAAATATGTAGTATGTTAGAAAAATAAACAATCAATATATGTAAGCGAATAAAAAGTGTAGAAAAGACATTAAAAAACATACGAAACATTGTACTTTTTACTACATAACATTAATAAAATGAAATTATTTTTAACCGAAGCACTGATTAACCAGGTCAGTTGCAATCATTATATCAGATATAATGATTGGAAACATAAACAATTAATATATGTAAGTGAATAAAAGTGTAGATATAACATTATTAAAAATAAATAAGAAACATTGTGATGTGTACTAATATTTAAATGTAAAATGTTTATTTAGGATAGAGTTTAGATGCTAATAACATTTATTTATGATAGAGTTAGTCAGTCTTTTAATTCAACCTTCAACGTAAATAAATGCACAAGAAATAGCATCTTCTTTTCCTCTGCTTTGAATACTTTAAGCTGATTTAGAAATGCATGGAATTTTAAAGTAACAAATAAAGGAATATTTGTACCAAATGTTATTTCTATCAGCTTTAAGAAAAGTCACAAATTTCTCTCTCTCTCTCTTTATAAACCTTTCTCTCATCTTATTTAGATCTTAGTATACTTAAATATATAATTTTATAATTAGGTTTAGACTCTCTTATTTAGATCTTAGATAATTTAAACCCACTCCTCATACTCTTTCTCCCTCTCTTTACATACCTTTATGTAGACTAGCGCTCTGGTGCTTCGAGTTCAAGTGGCGACGGTGCCATAGATGCATGTAGTGGTTCGTAATCCCCTAAACATTAGGTCCCGGTCTAAGATGACTGTAGAGTGTTGGACTGGTAATCCTACCATGTAAAAAAAGCCATCTCCTTTCTCGAAATCTATCAGTAGGCAGACTGCCTTGTCCACCATAAGAATCATTTGTAATTTGTAATCATTTCGTAATTTGTGGATATATATATATATATATATATATATATCCACAAATCACGAAAATTTCATATATATATCCATCAATCACGATATATATATATATATATATATATCCCCAATTCGTAATTTGTGGATATATATATATATATATATAATATATCCACAAATTACGAAATGATTACAAATTACAAATGGTTTTAAGGATGGCATCATCTGCTGATATAAAGATCTCATATATATATATATATATATATATATATATCCACAAATCACGAAAATTTCACGATATATCTCATCAATCACGATATATATATATGAGATCTTTATATCAGCAGATGATGCCAACCTTAAAATACTAACTGATATCATTAGTTCAAATACTGTAAAATAAACCAGATGTTCATTTGTAGTATAAGTTTTCAATTTATTTTCTAAGCAGACACTATTACAACTTTATAGCTTTTAAGAGACACTATTATAGCTTTATAGCTTTATAGACACTATTATAAATTCAAATAATTATAGCTTTATAGCTTTATAGACACTATTATAAATTCAAATAATTATAGCTTTATAGCTTTTAACAGACACTGTTATAACTTTTATTTAAAAATGCATTTTAACAAATTGAATAAAAACAATGTGGGCAATACTTGAATGGGAATTATTGTTTTATTTAGCCAGTATATATTATTTAAGAATTAATTAATTAGAATCATACCTTCAATTCTGCACATATGTGTTTTTCTCTATAAATCTTACTAAAACTAAAAATGTTTTTTTGTCAATAATAGGGAAATTTCTGATGTATCTGCTTGTTTAAAAAAAAAAAAAAGAAGGCGTTATATATCTTATATATTTTTTGAATGACAGTCGGACTCTATCCAATTAGGAATGTCTTGCAAAACAAATGCAGAATATTTTTCACTTCATATATAAGATTTCAACAGCATCCATTAAATATTCAATTTATTTTTTAAGCAGACACTATTATAGCCTTTAAAATGCATGCTAATAAATTGAATAAAACAATATTGGCAATATTTGTGTAAGAATAATTGTTTTATTTAGCCAGTTTATATTATTTAAGGCGAATTAATTAGAATAAGACCCTCAATTCTGCACATATGTGTTTTTGTATTAAAAACTTACCAAAACTAAAAAGGATTTATTATCTATAATATGGCAATTTCTGACATCTGCTTGTTTAAAATAAAGAAGGAATTATACCTAAAATATATTTTTTAAATAATATTGCTGGTGTATCTGCTTGTTTAAGATAAAGAAGGGATTACTACTTTGCCGAAAAAGTAATCCCCTTTGTTACAATGCATTTATGATAACTTTTGTCAAACCTCAATGCATGCTAAAAAGTCATCGGCAGGGATGGCCTTCAAAGAGCGCGGTGATTCACGTTGAATCTCTTCAATCGACTCAAAACGGTGTCCCCGGCTTAGTCTTTTGAGTTGAAGGAATAGCCAGAAGTCGCACGGGGTGAACAGAGTGGTTGTGGAACGATATGGGTTTCATTTTTTGTGAAAAAGTCCCGAAGAATCAATGTAGTGTCAGTTGAAGCATTCAGTGTTTCCGGACAAATCGTGATTTAACGCATTTGAGGCCTAAAATGAAATTGACCGATCCTTTTCAAATTCCAACATCATCAGCAAAGTCCCTAATTGTAAATCGACGGTTTGCAAGCACTAAATCTTTAATTTTTTGTACTTGTGCTTCATCGGTTCTTCAGCTTTATACCACTTCTAAGAATTTTTTCCTATAAAGGAATGCTCACCGAATGCCTTCTGCAACATTCTATACGTTTCCGTAAATAAAATTAAATGCAAGTTCTTTGCTCAATTAATTCAGACATTTCTAAAATCAGTTTTTAGTTTCAGCTCTCACAAAGGGAAGCGTAACTCAAGCACTAATGAATTTTTTTGACGTCAAATTTCGCAAAGATGTCAAGGACAGTGCCAGCAACCTAAAAAAGAAAAGAAATTAAATCCCATAAGCCCCTTGAATTTTTAATTGAAAATTGGTCTTACTTTTTGGACACAATAGTGTACCTATAATATATTTTTTGAATGACATTCTGGCACTATCCAATTATGAAAATCTTGCCAAACAAATACAGAATGTTTTCACTTTTTACATAAGATTTCAACACCCTCCATTAAATATTCTCCTGTATCGACATGCATCACAACACCTGATCGGAAAAATGGTTTCTTGGAAAAGGGAAGGAATAATCTCACATTCTCGCATTCCCACAGAGATCCGAATTCGGGTGTTTATAAGATCCATCCATCAGAGCAGCGAGCCATTCCGAGCGAACAATGCAAGAGTTAAAATATACGAGTCATATGTGGGATGGGGACGTGACTGGAAAAGCCGAGCGATTCTTCTCTCTTGAAACTTCACTCACCCCGATTGGGCCGCCCTCCTCATTCGTATGGGGGAGAGTGCGTGTTATATAAACAAGTAAATTGAAAGGAAGATGGATCTGGCATTTCGTCAGCCTAAAAGAAAAGACGCGAGAAATTCTGGGTGTGGATGGAAGTGTGGTTGAAAGACACTGTTCTTCTTTTCTTTTCTTTTTATCTGCTTTTATTTCTGATTTTGTAAGTATTTTTTTTCTGATGAAGATGAATTTTAGCGTACAAAAAAGATGAAAAGGTTAATTTTTATGTCTTTATAACAAATGCGTAAATGTATATTTTGTAAGTATTGTTGATTTTTTTTACTTTTAAATAAGATTATATATATATATATAGTTCTAATGCAGCTGGGAAACACTTAGACAGCTTGGTCTTGGATGCCTTACTGTAAGAGCCGCACAGACGTACTCACTTTGCATTACCCAGGGGGCGCGTGTAACTTGAAGATAAGCCACGGACGCTGAGGAACAATGCCCCCGCAGAGCTCTACGATCCTATTAGGACCGGGACCTACAGTTTAAAAATGGATTCCGAACCACTACAAACATCCATGGCCACGCCGGGACTCGAATCCGAAACATGTGGTACCGAGCGCCAGAGCGCTAGCCACTCGGCCCAAATGCGATTATATAATTTTATATATTTTTGTAAATTTTATATTTGTATAAATTTTTATACTGTACCTTGAAATTTTTATTGGACACAATTTGGTTTAAAAATAATGTTATTTTAAAGTCATTTATAATAATAAAAAAATATATCATGAAAAATCTTGAATTTAAAACAAAGTCTGCATTGTAGTGGAAGAAAACAACTGCAGAAAGTGCTGATATTTAGAAAATCAAACAGTTAAAATACCTTATTTCATCTTAAAAATAACTTATTAACATAATTATTTTTCCAGTTATGCTTTTTAATGACTTTATTAACTACATCGATATAAACTGTGTAAAAAAGAATTCAATATATTATCTCTCGAATAAGGAAATGAAGCACAAAATTTAATAATATGGGCATGTCTGTCCTTCTTTTTTTAATATGAGTATGCTTTAGTTATTCAACCGCATAATACAAATGTTTATATAAGTGAAAGTTGCAAAATGAGTATTTGTAATTAAAAAAAAAAATACTTTTTTTTTTTCTTATATTTTCTAAACTTTTGAAAAATATTTTTTTTTTTTTTAAGAATTCTTTCTTAGCAATGATAATTAAAATTCCTATTTTGAAATTATATAATTTTCTGAGTGATTATTATAATTTTTTGTATAGTGTTTGTTATGTGTATACTATTAAATCTACAAATTTAACATGCTCAAAGACATAAACATACTTTTACTGATAAAAAAAAAATAAATTGAGTATTAGTGTCACTGTAAACTATTTTTTTTTATTTTTATGACTCTGTAAAACAATTAATTATTTATGCATTTGCTGATTGAAAAAAATCTAACTTTTATACTTTAAATTAAGAGATTAGATGGATTATTTTTAATTTTCGTATACAAAAAAATTGCACTCAATTTCCAAAAATATATAAACATATATAAAACTGTTAATTTGAAAGTATTAATTCATTTTTGTTCATTTGTTCTGAAAGCATTAAGTATTATTCATTATAAAAGTAATTCTGCATGCATTCATGTTATATGCTTAATATTAAAAATGTAAAACTATTACATATATATATATATTCATAAGAAAATTCAACTAATTCATAAAGTAAGAATTGCTAGTTCTAAACACTTTTTATTTTCAAAACTGACACAAATAAAATACTTAACAACAAAACAACTTGCAAAACAGCTCATAAAATATTAAAAAATGCAAATAATCAGAATGAAATTTTTCATAATTTTCTTTGTTTTAATTTTTTATAATTATTGACAAAACAAAGAGATTACTGCATTTATATTTCTTTCTCTCAGCATTTATATTTCTTTTCTATTTAAATTTTAATGATGCAATCAAGTACTTTAAAAATCTGTATTTTTTTTTTTTTTTTTTTTGCCTGAAAGACTTTTATGCATAAAAAAATAGATTTATTTTAGAATTCAGAATAAGAAATAAACTAGTCAGAAAAGAAAAAAAAAACTAATTCGTAGATTAAGAATACCGATGAGATATATTCATAGGTATTATTAATGTACGAATTAGTTATTTTTTTTTCTATTTTTAAGAATAATCTAAATTTAAATAAAAAAAATGATTTGATTCCCTATAACTCAACGTTCTTTATGAACTTTTGAAAGGAAAAATTATGGTTTCTAAAATTTTTATCCGAATACAAGTAAATAAAGTTTAGTTATTAAAATTATAAATTTAGTTATTATAAAAATTAGATAGTTCTATTCAAGTAGTAAAATATTTTTTTTTTTTTTTAATTTTATTCAAGTTTTTCTTCATTTATCCTCTGTAATTGCTAATAACAATTTACATATATATCAACAATCATTTCCAAACATTCAACTACAAATGATGCTTTTATTACACCCAATTCTTTTTTTTTTATTTCACTTTTTAGATAATAACATCTAAACCAAGTCCAAGAACACTTGTGGTCTCATGGTAGGAGGGGAGCAGCTCAGGTTGTGATGGAGCACCAGCAGGTAGAATACTGGCTTGGCTCCATGACGCTGAAGAAGGAGAGCAGTGTCTTTTTGTGAGGACTTTTAGGGAGAAATACCCACATTTGTGTATAGTATGAGCGAAAAACCGGAAAAATCCCACCAGGTAGTCCGACTCACGAAGCAAGATGCTGAATATCACAAACACCCACGAGTCCCCTTGTTTTTTTTTTGTCAGTATCTAGAACAAAGCAGTCAGCGGATAGAACATCCTCCCTAACGCCCATGTTCGCATTTGCCACAGAGCCATGAATCGGGCACACTGAATTCTAAATGAGGGATTTATTTTGTATTTTTCTAAGAATTTTTATTTTGACTTTAAAGTTTTAATGTCTTTATTCCTCCTTTAATAATATGCAATCATGCAAAATTACTGAAAATAATGTAACAAATATGCATTAAAACATTCAGAAAATTAGTTATAGTTACATTTACTTATTAAAATAAAAAATCGCTTTAATTTATTTATAGCAAGAAAAAAATTCAGCCTACGCCAATTTCCAGCAAAAAATTAAGGTAAATTAATGAAACTGAAATTAATACAGTTTATTATAAAAAAAAAAAACCTGTGTGATTAATAGGAATTTCAACCAAAAGGATTAATTTAGAGTGCTAATGGACAAACAATTATATTTAATACTGTGTAAAAATGTGACAAAGAATATGAAAAGAAAGAAATCCTTAATCTTATTAACTTAAATTAATTTCATGAATGCATTGATAACATCATTAATTGAACAAAACATAAATGCTCTTAAAGATTGAAAGGTAAAATTACTTCTCTGTAATTACTTAAATATTTGTTGAATTTTTATAAATACAATAAGCAGATGAGTTTGATAAAGTAGAGAATTCTGATTTAAGCTGACATAAAATGAAATTTATATTTAGCACGGTAATTTTACTTTCACCAAAAAAAAAAAAACCCATTAAAACACACCCACAATCATTGAAAAAAATATTTAAAATACGGAGAATTTTCTTATTCGTTTATAAAAATTACATAATTTTCTCAATAAAATAATTATTCAATTAATTTTAAAGTACTAAAAAAATTATTTTAAATAATAATTTTACTATGACTTTATATTTTTTTGTGCTAAATTTTGAGTTATTACTAAATTAATGCAATTGCCTATCACTTGTATGGGATTTAATTCTTGAAGTAGCAAATAAAAAATATAACAATCAGATGTGTAATAACTTAAACAAAATATGGCATTTTCTATGACAAATTACATGTAACAAAAACAAAAAAACAACAAATATGATTTAAATACGAGGTAACATTACTAGTGTTATATACAATTTTTCCTGTTGTTTAATAAAAGAGAAATTATTTAATTTTATGTTCACATATTTCAATGATTGTGTTGAAATTAAAGACTTGATCATTTCTTCAAATATATTTCAAAGTATATGATTTGGAAAAGTTCTGAATGAATTTATTATTTCTAAATAAAACAAAGTACTTCAATTACTAAGGTTAAAAATAAATTTTAAGCTTAAATTTAATAAGGGGCCTGATGGCAGAGTGACTAGCGCTTTGGATCTCAGGTGCCACAGGTTTCGGGTTCGGTATAGTTTTTCGGAATGGGTTTGTAGTGATTTGGAATCCACTTTAAAACGTAGGTCGTGGTCTAATGTGACTGTTGAGATTAGGGCTGACAACTATACTCAGTAAAAATAAAACATCCCCCCTGTCTCGAAATCTGCCAATAGACAGACAGTTTTGGCATGGAACTGTTGCGCCAATGATGATGATGATAATGAGTTATGAATAAAGAAAATATTCATTGAAAAACATTCAAATGATTATTTATTCATAATCTTATGATTTTTCACATAATTGTAAGTAATGATAATTAATAAATATTGAGATTTATATTCAAATTCAATTTTAGAGAATTTTAATCAAAAATACGATTGAAATTAATTAATTGTATGGGTAAAATTAAATTACTAAAAATATTTTTTTTCAAATCCCAATGTAAAGTCTTGAAAGATTATACTAATCTAATTTAATTAAGTTTTTCGTTATTGAGCATATAATGAAAAATCTTAATTAAATTAGATTTCATTACAAAACGTATAATGAAGAATCTTAGTTAAATTTTAATTATTAAACATATAATGCACAATACTAATTAAATTAGATTTCATTATTAAACATATAATGAAAAATTTTAATTAAATTAGATTTCATTATTAAACAAATAATGTTAAATATTATTTAAGTTAGATTTCATTATTAAACATGTAATGAAAAATATTAATTAAATTAGATTTAATTATTAAACTTATAATGAAAAATCTTTAAATAATTTAAATTTTATTATTAAACATATAATGAAAAATATTAATTAAATTAGATTGCATTATTAAGCACATAATCAAAAATATTAACTAAATTATATTCCATTTTTAAACATATAATGAAAAATATTTATTAAATTAGATTTCATTATTAAACATGTAATGAAAAATATTAATTAAATTAGATTTCATTATTAAATTTATAAGAAAGTCTTAAATACAAATAAATTGAGCATATATATTTTTAAGAGAAAAATAAAAAAAGATTTTCTGAAGGTTGCAATTAGTTCAGTTTGTTGGATGCGTGCTTCTAACCGTATATTACATAACGACGACGTTAGTTACTGCGACGTGGTTACCATGCGAAATAGTAAAAATAAATCGGCACAAAGTCTCTGAATCAGATGTTGAAAATTGATGGCCGAACGCTTTATCTTCCATGCTACCGATTCGTCATAAAGAATGAAAATCTCGGATGAAATCATTACTTGGAAATCATTTCTGAACACGCTTCAGAAGATTGAACTGCAACAAAAATTGGTTTTCGGAAGAGGAAATGCAGATCATTATGCAAGGGCCCAGGGACATGCACGGAGAGGGCTCAGGAATTTTGATATTAAAATTGAAATTAGTTTTCTTTTCTATGCGAAATTTCGCTTTTTAATGATTTATAGTGCTCGTTTCTAGATCATTTATACTCCTATTCAGTGCTTTGAAACGAAAAATAACGAATATATGTTGATGAAAACATTTATCACAAATACTTGCTAAGTAAGGGATATATTTATAGGAAGAAGAATCGAAAAGCACAAATGTTCCTGTAAAATCAACTCACATAAGCTACATTTTATTTATTTGTCTCTCTTTCTGTGTATAAATATATAATTATTAATGAAACTCAACTTGTTATTTTATTCTTCTATTCTACAATAAAGAGAAAATACCATTTTAAATAAATTTTTAAGAGTTATTTTTATAAAAATTTAGCCACTGATACTATTTATATGTGATGTAAATTCTGAAGATATATCTACAAAGTAACAAAGACTTTATTACCTAGACTTACTTCATCGATGAAATAGCGTGTAAGTTTCAAAAATGAGATATATCGGCTCAAAAACGCACCATTAATAGCCTAATTAGGAGCATCCTAATTTATTTAGGAATTAGACATACATCTTTTGGCTGGCAAATTCTACCTTTAGGCATTTACAAGAATGAGAAGAAGGGTTCAAGTTCCGCTTTTCCGGTTCTTTGTTCCTAATTATGAAGCTTATTTGAGAACAACGTAGAAGACCCTTCTAATTGTTAATTAATAGTTCTAATTGGTTAATGCTTCATCTACTATTTATTTCAGTTCATGTGGAGAATGATCTAAGATCGAAGTGTCCAGCATTTGAATGAAACTCAAATATTTTTCATTAAATTTTTTTTTTAATAAAATGAAGGTAAATAAATCTTATAATGGAGAAATATTCCAGCCAGAGCAAATTATTTGTATTAATTGTTTAACGCTCCATTTAATACTTATTTCTGTTCAAGTAGAGAATGACCGAAGATTGAAGAGCCCGACATCGGAATAAAACTCAAACAATTGTTATTAAGTAGCTTATTTTTATTAAAATGAAGGTGAATAAATTTTATAATAGAAACATATTCCAGACAGAGTAAATTATTAGTACTAATTCGTTAATTTATAGTACAAATTGGTTAACGCTCCATTTGCTACTTATTTCAGTTCAAGTCGAGAAGGACTTAAAATTGAAGTGGCCAGCATTTATAGTAAATGAAATTCAAAAAATTGTTATTGTTTTTTTTAATAAAAGGAAGGTAAATATAATTTTATAATAGATAAATATTACAAACAAATCAAATCATTAATATTAATTGCTTAATTTATAGTGCTAATTGGTTAACGCTCTATCTAATACTTATTTCTGTTCAAGTGGGTAATGACCTAAGATTAAAGTGCCCAGCATTTGAATGAAACCCAGCAATTGTTATTAAGTACTTTTTTTGATAAATTGGAGGTAAATAAATATTATAATAGAGAAATATTTCAGTCAGAGAAAATTATTATATCTATTCAATATATTTTCGAACTTCCATCCACTGATCCCTATTTATCAACATTTAGAAGAAATGTTTTTTTTTTTTTTTTTTTTTATAAATAGTAGTTGTAATTTAATAAAAGCATTACATTAAATTTTTAGTTGTAAAGATGGTACATTAATTTGTGTTATTACAGTATTTGATATTTATTTTACACCATCTAATAAGAAATATTTTTCACTTTTTTTTTTAATTTCACTACATGACAATCACAATCTTAACATAATGAAAATTTGAAAATGTTTACGAAAGAAATTTTATATTTACAATTCTGAATAAAATAATATATAATATATAAAAAAAAATATGAAATAATAATTATCTATAATTAACTGCAATAATAACTATAATAATCGTACTCATATAGACACTTTCTTTGTAGAAAATCTGCAACATTTATCTTCAGCGCCTTTTAAAATTGATGTCTTAAATTTTTGTAACTTTGTGAGAATACATGAATGGATAATACATTTTCTCCATAAATGGAAGTGTATATAAATAGCTAATTCTAAAAAGATCTTAATGCGTTGATAGGCTGGAAAATTCTTCTCTCCTTTAAAAGAGATTTTTAAAACTCATAAAACTATAATGTTCTCCGCCAAAGCAATATTGTAAAGTTAGTTAAAAATATTACCATTAATTTACCTTTTTAACGAAATTTATAATTAAAATGTTATTATTTCCTTTAAATTATTAGTTTTAAATTTTAGCGTTGTTCGTTGTTCCTTTATAAATTTCTTAATTTGTATTTTTCCCTATAAGAGTATTTTGTATGTATATATATATATATATATATATATATATATACACTCAAGAGCCAAAACATTATGACCACCCCTACATTTTGTAATGAACTCGACTGGATGACGTGGAAGGCACGTGATCAGGTGGAAGTGGTATTTAACTGGTATTAAGTGGTGGTATTAATCCATGCCAAGGCTGGTTGAAACTGTGTTGCGCGCCAAAGGTGGGCTAACTCGTTATTGACAGGTAGTCATAATGTTTTGGCTCTTGAGTGTGTATATATATATATATATATATATATACATTGTATTTTGTTTTATTCCAAAGCACCTATATTAGGATATAATATTTAATTTATCTATTTAAATATATCCTTTTCTTTATCTACTTTCCCATAATTGAATTAACAAGAAATTTGCAAATATTGGATAGACTAAATATTTTAAGGAATAAAAGTCTTTTTTAAAACTGTACAGTTATTTACCTAATTTTTAATGAAAATCGTACAATTTTTTGTATTGTTTGTAAGGAATGTCTAAATATATACTATTCCTTCAACATTTAATTAACTGTACGTGCATATAATAGAATAGTAATAAAACAACTTTTGAATATATGTTTCCAAGTATTCTTAAAGACTTGATCCTTAATATGAAATATTTTTATGAATAAATAATTAATTTATTTAATTTCAAAGTCTATAGTTTAAAAGTTTAAATCCATGAGTTTTAGTTTCCGTTAAGTGTGTGCACTGTCTCCTATCTCTTCTAAAGGCAGAG
The DNA here is from genome assembly GCA_021605095.1 of Caerostris extrusa. Taxonomy (NCBI): domain Eukaryota; kingdom Metazoa; phylum Arthropoda; class Arachnida; order Araneae; family Araneidae; genus Caerostris; species Caerostris extrusa. The sequence continues at coordinate 24,522 of BPLR01018020.1, read as the reverse complement.
ATAATCACGAGAATTCCAAGGTTTCGTGATTAATTCATTTCTCACACGCAGTTTCGTGATACGTTGTTAAGCTTTCCGGCGCTAAATCATCCCCACTAATTATTCAATAAATTAATTGTCACCGAATACGGTAGCACTCATTAGCAATTAATTAAATTCACCTGCAAATATATTAGCAGATAAAATGGAATCATATCATATTAATCAATTGTTGTTTCTGCGAATGCGTGATACTTGTTTCTCACCATCTTTAATTATTTAATTAGAATATTTTTAGGAACATGTTATTCTTCGCCATTCTATTCAAAAACATTCGCATTGCAGAATACGACGCTAATACAAGATTAATTCACAATTAATTAGTTCTGAGAGTGCACGCAAATTAAAAGTTGTCTTCTTTCTAAAAAAAAAAAAGAATTTCATGGTATTCAAATGAAGATTTGTAATGATGTTTTTATACATGGGGATAAAAATCAAATTGTGATTCATTTAGGTAAAGGATTAATCTAAATTTCATTATTTCTTTAATTTTTCACACAAAATAATTCATTCGAGCTAGTTCGTTAGATGGTAATTCATTTTCTCTCAAAGGAAATATAATATTCATTACAGTCTGCAATCTGCAATGTTAATGCAGAAATTTTATTTATTTTTGTGGTTTATGGCATTCCATTTGTGTGATTAAACTATAAACATGGTAAAAATGCAAATTTTGATCAGATTATTTACTAGAAAAGACACTTTTAGCAACGCAATTAACTTTTCAGATCGTTGCAAACCATAAATAATCTGTTTACATAAATGAGTTCTCAAAAAAATTAAAATTAATTTACGTTGCCGACAAAATAAACATAATTAAATATTAAAAATATTTTTAATTTCCGATATTTTTCTTACTTTTCATTTTATAAAGAACATAACCGCCTTTTTATATTTTTCTCTCTTGGTTAGAGAGGCCAAATGGCCCAACCATTACGTTTCAATACTGAGAAAGCAGGGTTTAAATTCCAAAAAACAGCAAATGTTTCCTTGTCGGAAATGTTAGTTTTAAAATTTAAGCTGGTGAATTATTTTATTTAGCCATAAGTCATATGATGGTGTTTTAAAAAGCTATTGTCAAAATAAAATAAAATAAGAGATTTAGCATTTGTAAACATCATAAAATTGTTAATTTTACTGTATTTTGTTTTTAATAAACAAACAATAATGATATGGAATTTAAAAAGGAAATAGATTGATATCAAATAAATATATCATTTTTATCCACTAACCCTTAGTATAAACAGCTGCCTAAATTAATTTCAACAACATTAAATGATATGCACATTATTCATTCATTACAAAACTTAAAAGTATATTTTGATAAAAATAACTTTTACAAAATAGAATTATTAAAGAAATAATTAATTACTTAATTAAGAATAAAAAATACCAGTATTAAATTAAGGAATACATCATTTAGAAATCAGAGATAGATGTCAAAACTTTGAGGTTTATCTTAACAAAGTAAATTACTCTCCATTTATATTTCTATATAGAAAACTATATTTCTATATTTTAATATTAATTTTAAAATATTTCATCAAAGTTTTAGTTTGTAGCGTATTATTAGATGACAACAATTCTACAAGATGTAACTTTTAAGTATTTTTAAAATTTCCATACGATCAACAACTAATTTTCTACCCATAACAATGATATTGTTTTACAGTGATATATAAAAATTAAATTAAAAATATATAATTTTACATTCATTGAAAAATAAAATTGTTAGTTTTTGTAATGATAAATATTTTTCAAGGGTTTACAAGCTATTGATAAATTATATTAAAATAAAAAAATGAATGGGCGATACATTCAGATTTATAGACCAATACACAGATAGACCAAGGATTAAACAATTTTTAAGAATTTTACAAATATTTATACAGATGAAAAGAACAAAGCATTACTACATAAAACAATTTTATACACACAGAAAATGAAAATATAAACTCTAAATATAAACACAATAAAAATATAAACACTAAAAAAGCAGCAGCAAAATAAATATTAAATAAAATCACTATACAAAATATAAACATCAACTGATTGTTTGCCAAACAATTTTATGAGTATTTGAAAACATTGAACTTTTTTATCAGTTTATATAGATTTAACGTTATAGTTTTCAGAGATTTGTATGTATATTATTTTTATACGAAAACGTAAATATATGTTACAACAAATATGCTTCATAAGACGAGTGAACAACGCAGAAACCTATACGAATTGATGGCAAAATACTAGATTGCGCGAAAGTTTCATTTCTCATTTCTCCAAGTTTCATCAAAAAGTAAATTTAAATTGAACATCGATCATTTATATATATATATATATATATATGCTTGTGTGTTTTTTTTTTCCTTTGAAAATAAAATGCTTCTCATAATAAATCCATATATTTTTTTCTATTTCTCGAATGTCGAGTGTTAATCATGCGAGTCATAATCATGTCGAGTGTTTGTGTATTACAAAATTATCGGGAAAAACGTATCATTTTTATATAATTATTACAAAATATTATTTTTTTAAACATTATCATATATTATACTTGTATATAAATATACTGTTACTCAATGCATGAGTTCTTCACGTTAAAGGTGACTGGTTAAAGTTGGCGGCTCAGCTTGTTGGTAATTTCATTAAAGGGACAACACTTGTTCTTGTCAAAAGTGTTTTCTACCACATCACTTTTAATCAGTAATTTTCAAGGTTCGCATCTATTCAATATATATTTTTATTAATTTTATGAAATCCAATAGAGGTTCTTAGTGAATTATATGTACCCCGTGTCCCAGCAGTAGACGACGAAGATTTCGGGTTGGTTAATCTACCAGCTCCTGACTTCTAACCTAATTCCGCAGTTAGTGTGCTGGAGAACCTTGGTTCAAAACCGTCTACAGTTGGGAATGCTGCAGTTCCTGTTATCAAAATTTTTCAATGATTTTTGGACTGTTTGGCAGAAGATTTTAGGGGCCTTTATTCCTTGTAGCTCTTACTACACGAAATGACAAGCAAATTACCATCTTTTAAATTACTACTGCAGTAATAATTCCATGTCCTTTTGGAAGGTGATGCCCTACCATCTTAGCCATCGATAACTCTTCATAGCATACGTAAATGTAACAGTGTTAATTATAATAAATCTTAGCAGTTTCAACAAACATAAAAAAAACAAATATTGTCCTATTAAAATACATACCAAAAATTCAGCTTCAAAAGGCTAATCTATTAGTACTGAGAACTAGCCAAATTCTTGCAGCTAGTGTGCTTGAGAACCCAGGTACAAAACTGTTACAGATATGTATGCTACGGTCCCTGTTTTCAAAAAAGAATTGTGATCTCACTAATCTTTGGACTATTTGGTAGAAGATTTTTAAGAGCAATTTTTCTTTTTAGCTCCTACTAACCCAAAGACAAGTAAATTAAAATCGACATTGTCTTCCGAAAGAAGAGCATGAAATGATTACTTCTCTACTAACTTGAGTAATCATTTCATGTTCTTATGGAAGACAATGACCTCCCATCTTAGCCATCGATGACTCTTCATGGAATTTGTAAATGGAACAGTGAAAATTAAAATATAGCTCAACTGTTTCATTATTATAGTCCAGCATACCAAAAATTCCGCTACAGAAGCTAGAAATTCACATATTCATAAATATATAGATAGCAATTTGTACATGGCCCCCAATGTTAGTAATGCGTTCAATCTCCCTAATATGTGCGTCTATCAGAACAGCTCAGCATGAGAGAAGGAACACAGTCTTCGCTGCCTGACAACCGCAATCATAAAAACGACAATGACTTGACGGACTAGGGGCGAACAAATTCAAACATTATTCCCTGCACTCGCTTTTACGTTCAAATCGGGGTAATTTGTAAATGTAATAATTCCGCGCAGGACCGTTAATCTTCCATTCAGCTCGTACGGAGATTTTATGTTTTTATTGAGAGGTGCATATTTTTTTTACTCACCTTTCGCCATGTTTCTTTCTCGCTCAGTAACAGATGGTGAAGAAGTTAAAAGTTCAATGTAAAATGAAGTTAATGTTTACGTTTTCGTTTTTTGTTTTTTTTTGTTTTTTCAATACTCGTAATGTATGAGATTAAACTATTTTTAAGGATCGTTTCGTTTAAACTGGTAGGAGAAACGTAATGTGCGATCACAGCTTGCTGTTTCAAGCTTAACGATTGGATAGAACATGCCATTGATGATACCTTAACGCGTTGGCAGCTAAGTGATACTTTAGGAAACACATTACTAAAGGTTTCGATTGTTTTCCGTAATATTTTGTATGATTTTTCTCATTAAAGTTGAATCGTTTAGATCGTCAACTCCAAATTAAATGTGAATATGAATTGATAACTGAAATTACAGCTCTAAATTTATTTTGCGTATTCATGTGAATAACAAATTATGATGCCTTTTGATGGTAAATAAAAACAATATTTACAAAAAAATCTTAATTTATGCTTATAATTCATCAAATAATGGAACAATAATTATATTCTTTGTATGTCAGTAGCAGTCAGCAAAGGAAATTTTATCATGTGGAAAGTACAATAGCATTGGAAAAGATTGTTCAAATTGTTAATGAGTAATGTTGCATTGCAAACAATACTCTCATTAAATAAAAAAAAAAAGCTAGTTACTAATAAGTTTGCTGATGTATAAAAAAACTAATTGCAGCTAAAGAAACTTCAAATACATAATACCTGTACTACCATTAACGTTAATTTTGGAATAATTCCTTTGATTGAAACTGAAATTTGATTTTGATTGGATCTACATATTTTCAGATAAACATAATTTAATCGGACCTAACAGAATATAAACAGACGTATCTTCTAAGATGTTAAACAGATGTATAAACATAATATATCGAATAAGAAAAAAGGAGAAAGTTGTTAAAAATATTCATACAAACTAAAATAAATGATGATGTTTGATGTTGATTTTACAGAGCATACTGTAATTGTAAATTTGCATAGAATGAATTTAGTTTGAAGAATAATATAAGATTCATCAACGTAATAAACCAAAATTTAATTATCAGATATTAGAATATATAATGATCTCGTTATCTTTATGTAATAATTATGTTAAAACTTTCAATATCATTTATCTGTTAATGGCAAAATAATAATTGAAAACAAATAAACCTAAACGTACATAAAAAGCTTTTCAAATTTGAAAGCTTTGATTGTGTTGAAATTTATGAGTACACATTTATAAATGTGTGAATTAATTATTTTTAACTAATTTATAGTAATAATTTAGTAACTTTTCATTTTCAACTAAGTCATAAGCAAATTTCCGATAGTCGGATTTTAAATAATTTATCAAGATCTAGAGTCCTTTGAAAAATAAAAACTACCTTCGTTCATAATCAACGATACACTTTCGTAGATGCAAATATTTTATTCTACATCTTTGAAAACTGCAGTTGTGCTTTTACTTTTGAAAAATTCGTAGTATTCATTGAGGCACATATTACAAAATTTGACATGTTTTGAAATATTTTCTTCCAACGAATCTGCAGCTTGAAAATGAAGTTAATTTGTAATAGCATCGTAAAGTTCATCATAGAAGGATGTGGATATATAGTAATCAATATACCTGGATATGTTACATTCATTGAGTGCTAAATCTGAACTGTAAGAGATATGATCTCAAGCATACTAATGAAACTCTTGCAAAAGTACGTCTCTGTGGGACTCCAGCATTATCGTCAACCAACACAATACCGGATGTCAGCATAACTCGACTCTTTTCTGTACGACTCGATAAGTTTTCGTAATGATTCCCGCTGAGTTTCTGAATTGATGCTTGAAACATGCTCAATGAGCTCCACTAGCAATACTGTTTCGGCATCCCAGAATAATATTATCATTAGTTTTCTGACAAAAAATTTTTGTTGTCGAAAAGTTTGGATTTTTGTGTTTGTTTATGATATGATAAGTAATGTAATCAATGTCATAAACAAAAGTCTTTTGCTTCCAAGTTTCGAGTAGGGTTTTTAATAACCGGTCACAATTCTGTTAAAAAATTGTTTCCTTTCCACTATTTAATACGAGAGAAAGCCAAAACAGATCCTATAATTGGTTAACATATACATTACACAATTCGCGATTCTGCAAGACTTTTCGCATACTGAAATTGTATTACAGTAAGTACTTCACATTTTGCATGATTTTCTATGACAGCGTTTATTTTCAACTGATGTAGTGGACAAGCCAATGCAATATAAATTTATAATTCAACTTCACAATATTACTAAACACCTGCTCACATAACCACAAGGAAATACTGTGTTATTTCTGTTTATTTCCCGCACTTACCCAAAGGGAATCATTTTTGTTCCGAATTACTCTTTCATTTTGAGTAGCAGATTAATTTTCTGTCCTTAAATATTCAATGTAATGAAATCATTTTTTTAAATCTTGCTGAAGTAAAAAAAAAATGTAAATCGAGAAACTATTTATAGAAATAAAATGTATTATTCTTATAGCATATGCACTTTTTTTATTACACCTTATTTACTAAATAGTAAAGGAACTTGGATATAATATTAAAATATCGCATGAAGAAAATATTTGAATATTTTTGATCGATTCTTATTTGATTTGATTAATTTTGATTGATTTTTATTTGATCCTTAATTGATTCTTATTTTATTTGATTCATTATTCTTGATTGATTCTTATTTGATCTGATTCATTATTCTTGATTGATTCTTATTTTATTTGATTCATTATTCTTGATTGATTCTTATTTTATCGGATTCATTATTCTTGATTGATTCTTATTTTATTTGATTCATTATTCTTGATTCTTATTTGATCTGATTCATTATTCTTGATTGATTCTTATTTTATTTGATTCATTATTCTTGATTGATTCTTATTTTATCTGATTCATTATTCTTGATTGATTCTTATTTTATTTGATTCATTATTCTTGATTGATTCTTATTTTATCTGATTCATTATTCTTGATTCTTATTGGATCTGATTCGTTATTCTTGATTGTTTCTTATTTTATTTGATTCATTATTCTTGATTGATACTTAGTTGATTTTATTCTTGATTTCATTATTCTTGATTCTTATTGACTATTGATTTTGGCTATTCTAGTCAAAAAAGCATTAATTTATATATTTCATTGCCCAATTCTCATTTTAAGTATCATTTTAGAATTAAATAATAAATTTGAACAAAAAGAATTGATTTAATTGAAATGTATTCCTAATGCCTTTTTTATTACCACAATATCGAACATAAAAACAATTCAGATCAATGCTGTTAGATATAAAAATTTTAAATTCCTCATCACAGAATACTTAATCACTCTGTTAATGACGAAGAACGAACAAAACGCAATAGCAAAAAATTAGAAAAACAGAAAGAAATCCAGTCAGAGTGTGAAAATTGAGCCACTTCGTTTAATTAGGGTACACACTTGACAAAGCTGCAATCGTGTCTACTACATTTCTTTACGGGCTTATTTTTTTTTGTTTCAGATAGCAAAACAGAAATAAAAAAAAAAGATGAAAAGAAAACAACTAAAGCTTCCTAATATATTGAAAAAGAACAATGAAAAAATAAAGTGAATTTTTTTCTGTACCCGTTCTTCTCTTAATTCTTTTCGGATTGTTTCCGTAACTACGGCCTCCATGCTACGGGTTGGTTAATAAGAACAAAATTGGATCATTTATTACTGTAAAAGCGGGGTTAGGCAAGGGCAAAAATAACATTTTTTCCGTGGCTCTATCCCTTTAATGGACCATTAGAGATATTTTTTTTCTCCTGATATATGTTTTGCTGTGTGGGTTTGTCCTTCCTATCAAATTGACGCTGGTACGATTTGGTGTCCTGCTGTAGCAGTAAAAGAACATATAAAAACCATTTCCGTCATGACATCGTTCTCATTATTGCATGGGAAAAGTTAATTTTTTTTATACATTCTATGAAAAAAGAAAGCATCTACTGTCACATTCAGTTGTTCTTTTTGATGTATTGCATGCGTTAATGCATTAAGAGAGTTTAACTGACTATTACGCAACTGCTGGTGTATTGTTGGAGTCTGGAATGCATTACTGGCATTGTTGTGTATGATTTATATATAAATACATTACAAAATAAATGTAGAAAAACGATTAATCTCAAATTTGTGTTTTTTTACTTCTAGCAGATTTTAGCACTGCTTTTAGAATTTTTTTCTTAAATGGGTTTATTATGCACTTATAGTAAAATTAAATGATCTTGCATTTTAAATTTATATTATGTAACATTTTGAATTAAATAGGTAGTTTATATGTAAATATTAATACAGGATTTAATAATTTATTTGAAAATTTAAGCAAACAGGGAGGGGGTAGTGTTACTCGCGTCCGTAGCATATCTTCAAACTACGAGAACAATAATAATCTATTACGCTTAAAAAGAATAATAATCTATTACATTTAAAAAGAATAATAAACTATTACATTTGAAAAAGAATAATAATCTATTACATTTAAAAAAGAATAATAATCTATTACATATAACGTATTTAAAAATAAATTTTAATTTTATTATTAAAAATAGTATTTATTTTGCTGCATAAAAATCTACAAATTGTTTGTATTAAACAAGTAATAACATTTGCAAAAAAAAAATTAGTAATTTTTTGTTGAGTTTAGTCTTAATATGAGTTTTTAAATAGTTTTTCTAACTGTTGTATATGATTTATAAATATATAAATTACAAAATGAATCTAGAAAATAGATTAATCTTAACATTATTTTTTAATTTCAATAGTTTTTATCATTGCTTTTATAAATTTTCTTCATAAATAAGTTTATTGTACACTTATAGTAAAATTAAAAGGATCTTACATTTCAAATTTACTTTATGTAATATTTTGAACTAAATAGTACGCTTATATATAAACATTAATACAGGATTTAATAATTTATTTGAAAACCTAAATAAACAATGTAAATATATAATGTATATGTGTAAGCAATTAATAAGAAATAGTAGTTAATTAAAGTACATGTACATATAATTTACTAAGTAAAGTACTAAGTAAAGTATTAAGTAAAGTACAAGAAAAGTACTAAGTAAAGTACTCTTGGTGTAATTTCACCAAGTTCAAGACTATAATAAGAATAATAATCTATAACATTTAATGTATTTAAAAAAAATTTCTGACTTTATCATTAAAAATAGCATTTATTTTGAGGTATAAAAATTGATAAACTGTTTAAATAAGTGATGAAATTTGCAGAAAAATTATTAATTCTTGTTTTGAAAGTGTAAGTTTACAATTCTTAATACGTGTTTTTAAATATTTTTTTAACTCTTTTTATGTTAAATAATAAAGTAGTTTATTATAAGAAAGTAGCAAAGCATATTAGTTAGAATAAGTTAACAAGTCAATACATTTTTAAATATGTCTTTTAAATTAAATTAAAGTACTGTTTATGGGTTGTCTAACGTATGAAATACCCTCTTTTAATATAAAACCTTTCTATTTGCACCTTATCTAGCTGTTAGAATTCATTAGACTGATCCAAGAAAAGTGAAGTACTACATAAATATTCAAAATTAATCTTAATTAATATATTAACAATCTTTTATTTTCATTTAAAACTGCAGTCGATAATATTGTACCAAAGTGTAAGAAATTACTTTTATAGAGTTTTGCATAATTACTTCATTTACTACAATGTGTCTGAATAAAACTCAATTAAGTCTGATTCTTTTAAAAGTTGCAACGGCAATTTCTAACGATTGTAATCTCTTTGAAATAAAACACAGTTCCGTGCTAATGTTTCGGGGGGGGACAGTTTTAAGTAGAATTCCACTCTTTAAATCCCGCGAAAACAGCCAGATTTAATTCCCGGGTATCAAATTGAAAAGTTTTCTTCTGCGTAACACTTTTGACCCTTTGAAACGAAGCAAACACAATGCATATTTAATCAAACGAGATTCAAGAAGAGGAGGAAACTTGATACCTTTTCAAAAGAGACTTACTTAGAAGTGGAAACGGGAGGTTTTCGTCAGAATCCAGCTGTTTATTCAAAGTTGTAATTATAACTTGACAAAGAATCTGGGGCAGGGACTTACAGAAGCGAGACACGAAATCACTTTGGCATAAATTTTAATCAATGTAACTCCCTAAGTCTATTTGTTTTTCAAGGATTAGTATTTACTTGAAAAGGAGTTGAACAGGCTTTACTTTGTTAGCGATTTTGGGAATATAAAACACACTTGTGCTAATTAGAATGTAGTATATATATATATATATATATGTGTGACTTAGTAATATTGTGATAATAGTTAACAAAAAACTGTTAGCACAAAAATAATTGCATTATTATATTAATTCAAGATAGCTAATTTTAATTTGTCTTTTACTATATAAGGGACAGTAGCTGCTTGGTCGATAGTTCTACAAATGATTGTGATAATTGTGGTCTGGAATCTTGTTTGTTCAAATCCTGACAAGCTACAAAACCTTACATGCATTATACATTTTAAAACCTAAAATTCGTTATAAATTCTAAAAGATGGTATGAAAATCCTAAGAGTCTGGCATCTCTTAGAATGTTTATTCTATATTGCAGTGAATTAATGTGGGAGCAGCGTGGTGGATGCATTTGGACATTCTGGATAACTACGAACTATTATATATCTACCTTTTCAGTCGCAAAGAAGGGCAGATCAGTATGTCCGGCTTTTGAGAACAACATACCATTAATGCATGGTCAGCAATGGTTTAACAATTTGAATACAAAAAAAAAAAAAGTTTTGTGTTATATTTTTATGTAGTTTTCATTACTATTTTTTATCTGCAACTTCATGGTCATGTGTTTTATGAGAATGTCGGAATTCAAGATATATGTCCGAATGATGTCTAATGATGTCCAAATAAATCAAGTATTTACTAATGACGGATGTAGCCTTTTTATTGGTAATGATGCAAATGAATTTAATACTACTATTTTTGAATATATGAAGTTTTCAAAGTAATTCTGCTACATGAGTTAAAAACATAGGTCGGGAATAGGGGGTAGATCATTTTTTTGCAGGATTCGGGGATCAAAATTATGAAGCAGTTAAAAAATTTGGGAAATTATTCTTAAAATTGATTATAATCGAGATATTTTCTTTCTTTTTTAAGTGCCTCAAGAAAAATGCGGCTTTTTCTAATATTAATTAATATGACTTTTATCATTACATTGGATTTATTTTTAATTTATTTCTGAAATACGTGGATGTATTTAACAAGTTTCTTTTTCAGACGAATAACGACTGTTATTCTTTGTTTATATAGATAGCAGACAACGATGGTAATCGAGACATTTTCTTTCTTTTCTAGTTCCTCAAGAAAAATGCGGCTTTTTCTAATCGCCGGTTTTTGCGAGACGCTTTCTGGGACGTCACGGAGAGATGTGAATGAATGGCTGCTCTAATGGTCCAGCACTTTATGTCCCAGCGAAGCATAAAATTTCGGCCTCAAAGCAGAGTCGCGGAATATTCGGAAGCAACGAAGAAAAATGATGAGGTGCTGATGTGTCAGAAAACTGAAAAGCTCTTTGATGGATGCGTGTTTTATATGTAAAAGCGAAGCAGGGGACAGAAGAAGTGTCTCGGACAATGGAACCGGCGATGTCCTCGCTTGGCTAGAGTTGCTGAAGGATGAAAAAAAGAGTTTCGTAGCATAAAACAATGTTATGTCATAAAAAGTATCCTCTTTCATATATTTTTATAAAAGTTTATTTTGCTTAGATCAGTTAAAATTTGACATAATGCAACTAAGTGCTAACGAGCAGGAGATTTAGGTTTTAATACTTCTGCCTCTGCTTTATCCACTGCTTTTAGGAACTAAGGTATAACAACAAAAATTGTGAAAACATGGGTAAAAATGCTTTTTTTCAGGAGTTTCTACCATGTGGCCCTCTAACTATAACAACTACCAAAAAAGTAATTCTGGAGGACAATTCATATTATCACAACATAGTGGAATATCTGAAGCATTTATAGATAGACCACTAGCTTTTAAATGTGATAATCAGTGGTGGGGCCTGAATGGCCGAGTGTATAGCGCTCTAGAGCTCGGCGCCACAGGTTTCGGGTTCTAGTCCCGGTGGTGCCATAGTTGTTTGTAGTAGTTCGGAATCCACTTTAAACAGTAGATCCAGTCTCCTATGACTGTAAGAGTGTCACGGAGTAGAAGTCGGACTTCTATCTACGGGTGCTCTATCAGAGCAGAAGCTGCACCCCTCTTCCCTCCTTCCATGAGGGATACGACAACAATAATAACAGTAGAACTGTGTGCTAACGACTCTCTCCATACACTGCTTTTAGGAACTAGGTAATTCAACAGCACTTTTGAAAATGTCGGTAAAAGAACTTATTCCAGGGTTTCTCCTTTGTGACACTCAAACTTTAGCTACTACCAAAAAAAATGTCTTTCTGGAGGACAATTCATATCCATCATCTCACCATTGTGGAATGTCTGAGACATATGTAGACTGTCCAAGATATAGATAGATCAGGTTTGTCAAAGACGTTCTAGTTTTAAAATTTGATGTTCACCTTGAAATCAAATGCATTTTTTTAAATATTTAAGTAAAAAAAATTACCCATCCATTTTACCATATCCAGTTGGCATTGCAAACTTTTTTTTCATGAACTATTGATTGTTCAATTTTACCATGCAGTCACTGTTTATAGTATAGTCCAAAACTCTTTGTGGAGGGATAATTTATGAGATATATAATGAATTCTTAAGTCACAAAATTTGGGAAATTTAAACAAGGCTGTCAATATGTAGATCTCTGCTAGACTTACATTTTAAATTAACATAGACTGAAATAACACCACCAGTAAAAATCAAATTCGGATACTCGTGTCTGCCTTCATGATAAGCTGGCTGCCTATAAACCACAAGATGATCAGAATAAAATATCTTAAAAACTTGCCATATATTTTCATGTTTTAATAAATTTATCTTATCTTTTTTTTTTAAAGTAACACTTAAAAATAACTATCTCTAACTAATTATTTCATATCGATTATGGGTAAATAAGTTTAAAAATATTTATTTCATGATTACATTACCTTAAGAAAGTCGTAGTAACGTCTTTGTAGACTTGATTTTGGATCGTTACATACTTAAATATATTAAAAGTAAAAAAAAAAAAAAAAAAAAAAAAAAAGAATTTAATTTTTCCCATTATGGATCATTTTTAATTTCTTTTCATTTACACTGAAAAGTGATTTTAATGAAGATCCTAAGACTAACATTCTGTAGAAAAAAAAAATCGCCTACTTGAATTATTTTCATTTCATCACTTACTCCTTCGTAGTTTCGGAACCACCCCTCGTCTGGAAAGGTAAATTAAACACAACCTTAAGAAGGTTCTTCAATTAAGCTTAATTATCCTATTAATTATTTTGAGGTAATTAACTTTTTCGTTTCAGTACTTTGGGTTTCTTTGGGTAGGTAATGGCAGTTTCCTAAAGAATACTTGTTTTACAGAACCATCCAATCATGAAATCTGATTGATATTCATGCTAATGATTTCGTAGTCATGGATTTAGGCTATCCGAAATCATGACCTTTATTATCATGTGCCATATAAAACATTAGTTTTATTTCTCCTTAAGGAAAATAGGATCTTATAATAATCTTCTATTAATGTGCATTAAATGTAAATAATTAATTATTGATCAAAGCTTATAAAAAGCGGTAAGTAAGGAATATTGTATTAAAATTTTTAACATTATCAATTATTTTTAATGACAAAATGTTTATTCACAAAGAAAATATTTTATCTTTATTTAGAATTTAATAATAATATTTATTGCATTTTATAAATATTATTTTTCCCCTGGGGCCTGATGGCCGAGTGGCTAGCGCTCTGGGGCTCGGTATCGCAAATTTCGGGTTCGAGTCTCGGTGGTTCCATGAATATTTGTAGTGGTTCGGAGCCACTTTAAACCATAGGTCCCGGTCTAATAGTATCGTAGAGCGTTGTGGGCTAAAGTTACTCACGTCCGTAGCATGTCTTTAAGCTACACGTGCCCCTTAAGTAGGTAGTGCTAAATTAGTAACAGATGTGCAGACCTTGCTTATGGCATAAATATTAAATTTGCATTTCCAGCTGCATTAGAACCACCACAACATTAAATTTTATATTTGATAAATATTCTATATTAAAAAAAAATATCCACTTTATTTTAAGTAAGTTGTATAATAAGTTTTAAACATGAGGACTGTTCAATGGTAGATCTCTCTAGCTAAACTGATACAATGCTACGAATTTAAATCAGCTACAACTATACATTTCAGTCTACTCGTAATAAACTGTAGCAATTGCAACAGAGCGTTTCGCATCAACAGCAAAGCTGTTCATGTGAAAATTGATTGCTTGCTGTATCGCTTTGTTAAAACCTCCTGTTTTTGTACAAAACGATAAATTTTAGACAGTTACTCCTATAAGTAATTGCCTTCATATTCTAGCACTTAATCTCCATTATTATCTCTTTTTATTAAGTATAGAGTAGGAGGTTCCGCATGGTGAGGTATGGTTACTGAAGAATCTTCTATCTTTCTAAATGCCATGACCTACATGATAGATGGATTAAAAAATGACTTTTACATTTTACAAATAGCGACAATCATGCTTACAAACAAGTTAATTTTTCATAATGCATTTCATGTAGTGTTGTCTGTTGTGAAGCTGGATTGTAACTGGGTGGGGTTGAGACTCAAAACACAGGTTTGAGAACTCACAGCTTTATTGACACACGCATACAAACACCACACAGATATTTAGAGACAGAATTTTTAACCCATTTAAAGACAGATAATTATTGATTCGTGGAAGGATTCCACTTCTAAGTTGGAAATAAATATATTCAGGTAAGCACTGGATTCGCGAAATATACTTCCTCTCCGTGTAAGAGGCCCGGATACTTATACACAGGATTGGGCTAAATATATTTTCTTTCAGGGTGAAAGACTGTAAACTAAGCGTTTCTCAGTAGGAGCGCAGCTGCGATGTACTTCTTCTCGGGTGAGAGTCTCGAGGCCTACTAATAATTTCTCCTGAACGCCACAGGAGGCGACCAATGCGTAGGAGAAAACTCAAATAATTACAAATATTACACATAATGCCTTAATTATTTTAACTGATAAAATGTAATCTCAATTCAGATACATTTGTTTATTTCTTTTGAAAAAAAAAATTTGTGCATAGTTTATTTTCTTATTCTATTTGGACATAAACACAAAAATATTTTTATTTTTATTTTTTTTTTTTTTTCTGTTGAATGACACTTAGCTACATTCTTAATTTACTAAAACTAGGATCTTATCAGTTTTATTTCATATCAAACTTTTTTTTATTATTATTTAATGCAATAAAAAAATTATATTAAATAAATATTAAAAGTCAAGAAGTAATTTAATGAAAACCCCAGACAATATTATTTTGCAAGAGATAAATTTTTATACATATCTAAAAAAACCCAGAAAGGTTTAGAAAACAGCTTTCACTTTCCAGGATAATACAATTTAGAAATTCTAACTTTTGGGATAGAAAGTTTTATTTTTAAAGTTAAGGGATAACCAAACAATTTCTTTTTTTTTTTCAAAATTCCATGCGGTAATACCTCACAGATCATCAAAAGACACCGATTCGCAACAAACACAAGATAGGAAGCAAGCTTTATATACTATAAGTTGCGTACTTTTTTAAAGTACGGACACGTTTCTCTATCTCTGAGAAAGTGAGTAAAAAAAAAAAGGATAGAACGGTTAATAGAAAAAAAGAGGAGGATAAATTCCTTTCTAGAAATTGAAGCAGAGATATCTTTCGATTTTTAGATCTCATACGGAGATTATTTTGGGTAGCTAAGATATCGATGATAAAGGTGATAAGAGGACATAAGCGATATGCCTTTTTTTTTTTTTTTTTTTAAGCCTTGCTTTCTTTCGCATTACAACTTTTTCATTCTTATCTGGAAAAATATCGGTTCAGACATTCACTTGGAATCTCTGAGGTTGCATCGATACAGCAGTTTATGATTGAGAGATAGCTTAGTCAATGATGGAATCTTGAAAATGTTTGTTTTCAAGACGCTGAAAAAGCAATATATGGAGCTATGATTTACATTTGATTTATAGTATCGGACATCGATCGTAAATTTAATAGAATTATTGGAATATTTCCATCCTGAATCAATTTCATATTTTGTAAAGACATTGAAAATGTATTTTTAAATTGTGTTTTACTTATTTTACACATTCATAATCCTAAAGTAATACAATAAAATCATATCAATAATTTTCATTTATAAAACTGAAGCTGTAAAGTCATTTTTTTTTGCACACGTTAAGATAATTAGACAGGGGCCTACTGTTCAGTTAAGTTTTAGTGGATTCCAAACCCCAAACAAGCATTCATGCCACAGCCAGGATTTGATTCTGAAACCCATAATACCAAAGGCCACACCGCTAGCCAATTGGTTATCAGGTCGCAAAGCCTTAAAGGATTATTGAAATCAACACTATGAGCTACTCCAACACTCCTTTAATTTCTCAGATTGTTGATTACTCAAACTCATGAAGGTCAACTCAAAGGTGCTTGTGATTTAATTAAAATACTTTATGATTAAAAATAGTGAAGTGATGGCCTCTTCAGATGTATAAGTAATGATTATTTATCTGAATATAGCTCTGCATAAACCAATTTCCAAGTACATCTGCCACAAGCTTCACAATACTGCTTTCTGCATTTAATTTAACTTAATATTCTTGAGGTGATATCCTTTTCAGATGTATAAATAATGATGATTTACCACAATATTCATCTACATAAACCAATTACTAGATGCATATAACACAAACTTTATAATACGGCTATCTAGATTTAATTTAGTTTAATTTTCTTGATATCTTATACATCTTAAGTAATGAGGATTTACCTGTATATTGCTCAGCATAAACCTATTACCAGACACATCTATCACAAACTTCACAAAACAACTTTATGGATTTAATTTAATTTAATTTTCTTGAGGTGAGGACATCTTCAGATGTATAAATAAGGATTTACGTGACTATTATTCTGCATATACCAATTACCAGATACATATGTTACAAACATTACAATACGGCTTTCTGGATTATTATATTTAGGTAGTCAGTTGAGCTAACAATATAATTTTTCTATAAAAATGATGGAAAAGATTTAATGGTTATTTATTGAATATAAAAATATCATTGACGTATATTAGTTCCGTTCAAATGAACGCTCTTGAACATTTTTCTCCATATTTTGCATTACATCCTCTTTGTAAGTGTAAACTGTCAGTTAGATCTTTATTAACTTTTGCTAAAGGACAATAGTCGCCTACTACGTTGCTTAAAGAAGCCCAAAACTAAATTCAGTAATTGGATAAAAGATTGCTTCTAAATGTCTGCCACTGAGGTATAATCTCCAGTTTGCTTGTTATAAGTTCAAAACTTCCAATTTATTTCCCTTTAAAGAAAAGAAACGGAAACCTTAACTCTTTGAAGGAATCTTAATAGCCAATAAAATGATTCTTGTATCCCCAAAAGGATAATATTATAAACTAACTCAGCACTACAATTTATTTTATGGGTTTAAATTTACCAAAAGCTCCACGCTGGGGAATACGAGGTTTTAAAAAAAGGAATTCTAAAATGATGTTGTCCTGGAAGATTTTTTCTTTCCTTCATTGAGTTACGAAGAGAATAATCAGAAATCGCCTTTCAGGGCGAATCTTTTAATTCCCCTGACACAAGTCGTTTAGTGACTCGGAAGAAAATTCTTTTACAATCAATAAAAATTGAAGCGAATTTCTTCAATGCCTTCAGCAACGAATTCATTCTCACATACATAAATACTAGTGAACGAGAGAAGTAGAGGTATAAAGGTTAACGAGATAAACTGATGGGAATTGATAGTGATAGATATTTAAGAACTTGATTGTAAAGAAAGCAAATTTAAGTTGACTTTTACGCATTTATTTGCACAACACCAAGGCTGAAATTGAAAATTGATTTGTCAGTACATTTTTCTAAAGATACTTAAATCGAAGAAGATAAGGAGAATTTAAAGGGAAACAAAAATTTTATAAACGAATTTTAAACTTTTAAATCTTATCACTGTACAGTATTTTGAACAGTGTTTATAATTTCAATGAAGGGAAATGGAAATAAAAATTTATTAGTTTATATCGTTTTATAAAATTGTGTCTCTATTAGAAAATCAATTATTTTCATATGAATTGAAACTTTTGTAAGAATTAACAAACTACTAAATATGAAACATTAGTGATTTCTTACCCTGTTGTGTCTTGTGTGTGTGAACATTTCACACAATTTGCTTTCCAGATATAATCTTAATCAGTTACCTTTTTTTGTTAGAACTAAACATTTTATCAAATATTATTTTAGTTTTCATTAATTATTTTGCATTTAGATACATACTTTTGTATTCAGATTTGAAAATGTAATCCTTTAACGCTCCTTAGAGTTAAGACATAGTAGTGTCTTTCAGTATTGATAAGTTTTCTAAATATAGCATTAATATATCAATTTTAATTAGTAAATATTTTAGCTAAGCTTTTACATTGCTAAAATTTCTAATTTTGATTTTGCTAAGGATTTGTTTATATATGAATACTAATTTACTTGTGCTGTATTAGTGTTTTAATGCATTCGGTACTCTTTCTTTTTCAGATATGGTTGCAGTTAAAAAAGGCAAATAATAAACTAATAAAATACTATGTTTTTATATATATACAGGTAAGACATAGTAGTATCTTTTTAGCTTCGGCAATTTGCTAAATTTAGCATTTGTATGACAATTTTAATTAGTAAATTGTTTAACTAAGCTTTTACATTTCTAAAATGTCTTCATTTGATTTTTATTAAGGATTTGTTTAAATATGTAAATACTAATTTACTTACACTTGTATTAGTATTTTGATGTATTCAATGCTATTTCTCCGTCAGATACTGTGTCAGTTAAAAAAAGGCAAATAATAAACCAATAAAATGCTACGTTTGTCTCTATATATGTCTTTCACCAATAAAGCTATTTATCTAGAAATCTTTAGTGACCTCCCAACAGAAGAAATTCACAGCCTCGCTGAGAAGATTCAACACATGAAGAAAAAAACGGACACAAATTTTCTCAGTCAGAAGTGCCAATTTTGTTGGAGTTATAACTGGAATTTAACTGCAGGTTTTATATTTTTTTCCACTACATAAATTGATTTGTAATAAACAAAGATATTCTTAGTAAGCAACAAACTATACTTGAGTAAATCTAGAATACAAGTAAAAATTATGTACTGAGACTTCCATAGAATTTTTATGAAAATATTGAAAACTAAATAAAATATTTTTATTATAACAAATTTTGAAATTCTTAACTTTTTGACAGATTAAATACAGCTCAAATTTTTTAAAAAATACTTTTGAAGCAATTGGTATATTAATAAAATATGAATTTAAATTTTTATATAATCATACAATAATATCAAATTAAATAAACTTAAAGGAATATTAGTGAATTAATTTTTAATATGAAACTTAATTAGATTTCAAGAAAAATTAAGAAATATAATTCCTTTCCTTTTTAAACAATTCTAATTCTATTTATTTTCATATTAATTCATAACACAGATTTTCAATTTTACGAATTAATTAATGCAGTACAAAAGACAATATATCCTGTCACTAGAAAATATTAACAATTAGATTTCATTAACGAATAGTCCATCTAATGCATTCTATAAACGTGTTTCCTTCTAATGATCTAGACTCATAACCAATTTCATACAAATATATATTTTACACTAATATTCCCTTTGCCTGCAGAATAGCTATTAAAATGCCAAAATATAAAATAACTCAAATAAATATTATACAGAGACTTTCATAGAATTTTATGAAATTTGTAAAAATAAAATTTCTAATTATAACAAATTTTGTAAATCATACCCTTTCTGACAGCTTAAATACAGCTCCAAAGTTTTCAAAAAACTTTTGAAGGAATTAATGTATTAATAAAATATGAACTTAAATTTTCTATAATGATGCAACCATATCAAATTAAATGAATTTAAAGGTATATTAGTAAATTAAGTGTAATTTATCGCTCAACTTGATTTCAAGACAATTACGAAATATAATTCATTTCTCCCTTAAAACAATCACAAAGAAATCTCTCATTCTATTCATTTTATTTTTTAATTCAAAACACAGATTTTCAATTTTACAATTAATTAATGCAGATTCAAAGACAATATATTATGTCACTAGA
The DNA here is from genome assembly GCA_021605095.1 of Caerostris extrusa. Classification (NCBI taxonomy): domain Eukaryota; kingdom Metazoa; phylum Arthropoda; class Arachnida; order Araneae; family Araneidae; genus Caerostris; species Caerostris extrusa. The sequence continues at coordinate 4,114 of BPLR01018020.1, read as the reverse complement.
AAATATTAACAATTAGATTTCATTAACGAATAGTGTACTCTAATGCATTATATAAACGTGTTCCATTCTAATGATCTAGACTCATAACCAATTTCATTACAAATATATTTTTACACTAATATTCCCTTTGCCTGTAGAATAGCCATCAAAATGCCAAAAATATAAATGATAGCCAAAGCAAATTTTCATTTTGTGAATTTACTCACAGCGTGCATTACCAAAAAGTAATGGAAATTTAATTTCAGAATTCAAATATTTTCTTAATACAGATTCTTTGATGAATCAACAGAATGAAGATATTACATTAAGTGGGTAACCGTAAATTCCGATCAATGCAATCGCAGTCGAATTCTCGTGGAGAAAGCATTTCTACTTATCTGGCATCAAGACTATTGGCAAGAAAATGAAATTTCATGTCGGGATCGGAAGATGTTTTCCTCATTAATTTCAATGGAAACTTTGTGATTCGCCGTTTTAATTAATGCTAAAAGTGAAAGCAAACAACTGAATTCCTCATTAATGGGATCATTAATTTTCTTTTCTGATAACATCCATCAGATTCGAATGTGGAATCGTTTGTTAAGAGGGATGGTGGAACATTAAGGGCTTGCAATGAACAATTTTTGGTAATAAGCATCAGATTTTGACCTCTTTAATATGGGAAATTTCATTTTTTCATTTAAATTGATGCCAGTGCTATGGGCATTTATTTATACGCTGTAGTGATAATAAAAATGAAATTAAATATAAATGGATGTTATATAAGGTTTGGTGACCGAATATTTATACGTATATTTTTAGCAAAATAATTCTGAAAAGAAGAAGCTCTATAGTCAACAAATTTAGAGGATTAAAATAAAATTAAAATAAATATAAGATAAAATGTAATAATATAAATGATTTTTAAATAATTGTGAAAATTATTTATTTCGAATATTCTTTGTTATTTAACATGGAAATTTCTCGTTAAAAATTTATATATATATAATATATAGAATATATTGTATGTATAGTTTTTTATAAAAAGTATTTTAAACTTAACATTCGAGAAATGTTTTAATATTTGTTAACTAAAAAATAATTAATCATTATTTGTTAAATTCGTTTATCGAATTTTCATTTTCCTTAAATAACTTATTATTTGAATTATTGAGTAACAAATAATTTTCTGTTGTTTTGAATACAAAATACAAAATGTTGGCTGAATCACTTTGTATTTCACGATTCCTCATCTAAACAGCATTGATACAGTAAGGATAAAAGAGACAACAAATTCAATAATCATAAAATTCAAATATGAATTTCTTCTTATTAATATTCTTAACGAAAAGAGAAAAAAAAAAATCCCTTCATCATTAGGTAAACTAAAAAAAAATTAAAAGATTTCAGGAAATCGTTTATGCCCAAGTGAGTGTGTATTAAAGGTTTAGCTTCAGATTGAAAATTATAAGATTGTATAATGTCATACAAATAGAATATGAATTTTATGCATAAGATTTTAAATGAAATTAGAAAATAATTTATGTTCAATAAATATGCAGAATTTATTGATGAATAATGTTTTGGCCCCTGTAAAAATATTTTTAATCAAAGAAACATAAATTTAAAAAGTGAATAATTTTATGATTGTACAAAACTTAATTTCTTGCTCATAAAATATGCTAAAAAGATTTCATAAATATAAAAATAGGTTAATAATATTCAGTTGTAAAATTTATATAATGAATGCTATTTTCGGGGAAATGTAATGGTCTTTAACACGACAAATGAAATCAGTTTAATAATTTAGTAATTCAATACATGGTGCTTAAAATGTTCGGTGATCAACTAAAATATGATATCAAAACACATTGATTAGAGAGATCTAGTTTGCAGATTAATATTCGATTTTTATGTGATGTGAAATTTTTTTTTTTTTCAAAATCTTCAAGATAGGGATGTGGTCACACCCACAACTCAAAATTTGAGCATAAAGCACTGTTTAAAGCACGACATGCACATTTTTATGATGTAAATATAATAGCAGCGCATGATTGAAAAATTTCACACTTCTATTAATGTTTTTAATATTTCATTTGGTGTCATAAAGTGAATCATGTACTCTTTCAACTATAGTATAGAAAATCCTCCGAATAAAATTACGAATGCAACCATACAAAAATCCTACTTGTTCAATAACATCTGTCAGAGATTGGACCAAGACGTGAAGCATTTGTAAGATAGACCTTTTCGAACATTGAGTAAGATGACATTTAATTATTTAAAGTTTTTGAATAAATCATCCACATTTCTCGCTAGATAAGGGAATTAATTCCCAAAAATTAAGAAATGAATATTTTTTTATAGCTTCAAAATAACGTTGTTGTCAGAAAAATCATTGTGTGTTATGGATTCACAGCATCGTTTTTGATTAGTACTTTAATATTTCATGACTTTGTGCCATAGGACTTAAACTCTTTACCATGTCCAATAACAGACACACGGCCCTGTATTTTTATATCCCATTATTGGCTTTTCTAACCAACAGTAAAGCAATGGACTAGACAAGATCGTTTTCATGCCAGATGGAGCTTCACACACACGGACATCTAGCGATGAAGTTTCTGTCATTTTGGCAACGATCGCTTTGAGAAGACGTAACAGACATGTCCTCCAATAACACCATATTTTCCACAAAATAATTTATCATTGCAGGCTTACCTCAAATCACAGGTCTGTAAAGAAACTCTTTAGTTTATTTCCAGCAGCGAAAAATGACATAGGTCAACAGGTAGCAGCCAATATCATTGATATGGTATTCCATGCTGCATCGAGCATAATGTGGCGACTGTACTCAATATTGGAATGTAAGCATTTACATCAATATGCACATAATATGTCTCATTTCATTATATTATTACCAAATCTTGACACGTTCCTTGAGGAATATGAGGCCTCTCTATTTTCAAGATTTTAAACTAAACGTTTTTATTGGCATAAAAAAATTATTGTACTCTGGTGAATATTAATCTACAAACTTCATGTTTCTCCGACTAATATATATATATATTTGATCGCATTTTCATTATGCACCTAATTATTGAATCACCCAGCTCAAACGTTTTCTGTGCCTGATAAATTATAATTCAAAACTTTGCATAAGATCTGAAATTTCAGATATATTACAACAATAAATTTTAGCATTTACATAATTTTAAAAAAGGTCAATAATTTATCGCAGACATGAAATAATAGCAGATATAAATTTTCTAAATTCCCTTCATATTTGGCTCCTACATTGAATATTTACCATATAAATATTTCAATCAAGATAAAAATATTTCTCCAGCTTTAATATATTATTATAACTTCAAAATTAAACTTAACTTTTTTGTTTATTACTACTATTTTTTATTACTTTATGACTACTTTAGGAAATAAGGTTATAATTTGAAATCATTTAAATATTAAAGAAATTTGAAGATAGAAATTTATTTATAGAGTTAAACTGACTATTTTGTCTAAAAATATGATTATTTAATATGCATGCAGTTAAACATTATTTAGTTTTGGAAAAAAAAATGACTAGACGTATTATGAAAAAAATTCATTGAGTACAAATTAATTTGTAATTTGGATCTTGGCACGAGATTTACTATGTATCTTTGAACATTGTATTTCTTTAAATAACAATTTATTATTTTCCCAAATAAAACAAAATTGTACACACATATATAATTTTTTTTTAATTGCTTAATTTTTCCTGACATATTAATGGTAATCAGATACAAAGGCTATTATTAATAAATACAATCAATGATGAGTAAACTCTTATATGTTATCCTTTTGAAAGTTTCAAATACTCGGAACTTTCAGTACATCATCTAGGAAAAGACTTCCAGAGAAACAATGTCTGTAAATTCGATTCTATTCTACCGTTGTTCAAACCCAACAGGAGCATTTTCTGTTTTATAATTTATTTATCACCTCATACATGGAATAAACAAGGAATTTCAGTTCAGCTTTGGCTTTCAAAACCCAGAGGTTTGTCCGCCCATTCCTTCAGGTCAAAGTAAACATTTATAAAAAAAATTTTTATATATTATGATTAATTTTATTTATGAATTTAATAACT